>JAOTAX010000007.1:27127261-27141418 GCA_025629825.1 Erythroxylum guanchezii
AAGTTAGTTTGTTTAAAATAACATATCTTTAGATTTCTTCTTATTAACCTTCGATTAAAAAATAAACAACAAAAACACACAGTATGAATGTCAGATGTGAATTAATTAAATGTTATTTACAAGACAATTATCATACTTTTAAACTAGAATTACATTAATTAAATCTGACTCAAATTAATAATTTAAGATAATTAAAATTAATAATTTATTATAATTATCTTAAATTATTAATTTAAATCAAATTTAATTAGTTTGAGCTAAGCTTAAGAGCTGAATTGAGTTACCATATTAGTGACATTTGATTAATTCATATTTGATGCTCCTAATTGTTGAAATATAAGAGTGGAAGTTTGTCCCATATTGGAGAAAGAGAGGAAAGAAGATCAACATATAAATCTAGTGGGCTACTCCGCCTATCACCAATTGGTTTTAGGATGGAACCTCACTTAGACTTATATGTGGTCTAACTTTCTTTCTTGTGTGGGCCCGTAGGCCATTATAAAATTCTAACGTGGTATCAGAGCGGGTTGCTCTTATGTTAGTCGTTAACACCTTTAAATGATAGATTATGTCACGTGTTAGACCCACACTTGAGGGGGGTGTTGAAATATAAGAGTGGGAGTTTGTCCCACATTGGAAAAAGAGAGGAAAGAATATCAACATATAAGTCTAGTGGGCTACTCCACCTATCACTAATTGATTTTAGGATGGAACCTCACTTAGACTTATATATGGTCTAACTTTCCTTCTTGTGTGCGCCCGTAGGCTCATTATAAAATTCTAACACTAATACAAGTGTTTTTGTTGCTATTTTTCAACCAAAGTCTAAGACAAAGGATTTTCTAAAAAATTGAAAATTAAAAAGAGTTTGTTTATATAATTTTAAAGATCACATAGTTTTTCTAAATATTTAAGATTACAAGATAGATTTATATGTTTTACTCCAATTTAAATTATCAAAAATAATCTTTTTAATGAAATTAATATATCAAGAAAAATCTTAATTTAGTATTAAATAAAAACAATGTTTGGCAAATAGCTAATAAGCTGTTTTTTAGCTTATTGACCAAAAGTTATTATTATTATTATTATTATTATTATTATGTTTTTTTATTAAAGTTATAAATTTCATTTTTGTAAAATTAAATATCTAAAATCTAAATTCTTATAAGAATATTTAACAAAATATAATATTCATGTCTTTATTTTTTTAAAATCATGTTATCGTAAGTCATTTTATACATCAATAATTAATATTAAACAGTTAATTTTATAAAATACTTTTAATAAATAACTTATATTATCCGCTGGTCAAATCAATTATAATCAGTTATCAACTAACTGTTAATAAAATTAACTAATAACTAATGTAATCGGCTATTTAAAGTATGAAAATGAAGATAGTTTTACACTTTTACTTCCAATGTAAGGCACCCTGTTCAAAGAGGAGCTTCCAAGGTAAGGCACTCTTCTCAAAATCATCTCTTTGAAAGAGATCATTTCGATATACTTTAAGAACTTAGTCAAATACTCATTGGAATAGCTTTTAATTTTTTGATATATTCATTAACTCATTACAATTAATTCTAAGTTGCTGCACCTTTTCATATAATAGATTAAAAGTTATAATTTTAAATTATCAAACTTATCATCTTTTTTTTTTAAATAACAAATTAAATAGTGTTTAATCTTTTAATTTTTTAATTTATTGTCAATTTTTTAAAATTTTCAATTTGGTTATTAATCTTTTTAATTTTGTATAAATTTGATCAAAAATTCTAAAAAATAGCACATAAACTTTCTCTATTAGTAAAACTAATATTTTGAACTGATTTGTACGAATTTTAAAAAGTTAGTTATTAGATTTAAAAATTTTAAAAATTAGACAATTTTAAATTTATTATTCTTTTTTAATTCAAATCATTTTAAGAGGAAAAAGAGAACAATAAACCTTTTTGTTGAATAAATTTTAGTTTTAGACACCAATAAATCTTATTTAGAAACACGTGAGAAAAATATAATAAATTTATAAATATTAGTTAAACTAAATTTATTTTTAATTTTAAATATTTTATTCATTAACTAATTTTTAAAAAATAGATAATTTATGAATTATTATAATATTAAACAATTTATTCAGTATTTTTTATTTTTTCATTTAACATTTAGATAAGATTACTTTTCATTTATAAGAAAAATCAAAAGTTAGAAAATGAAACAATTGATTAAAAAATCTGACTTTATTTATATTAGCCTATCATTGTTTTTGTCAAATTCTTTAAATATTTATTAAATTATTTCTAAAACCAAATTTGCACTTTGATAATATCACCCAATGAGAAAACTCGACTCTTTCGTCTTTAAAAATAATATCTGTATTATCCATTTGAGTTGGACTTTTTGTTTTTTTCTTGAAAAGGAAATTAATCTTAAACTTACAAGAAGAACACTAATTGTGTCTTTATCTTCACAAGTAAACAACATTAGAGTCATATACCTAACTTTAAGTGTAATATTTTAATTAGATAGTTTATAAATAAATCCGAAGATAAGGATGTTAATTGACAATTAACATCTTTTTAAAAATAGCATCTTTTTTTCATCTTTTTTCTGTATGAGAAAAAAAATTCAGAAATGACTTCTCTACTAGTTAAGAGTAAGGTTACGTACTACTGAACCTCCTTAGATTCTATATATTAGCGAAATTTTCAATAAATTATTGTTATTGTTGGTATGTGTGAGAAAAAAATACAATGACTATCTTTCTAACAATAACAACACCTAATATGAATCTCGCTAATATGTAGAGTCTCGAAAAATTCAGTAGTACACAATCTTACTCTGAACTAGTAGAGAAGTAATGATTGCCTTTCCAACTTACCAAAAAATTGTAAATTATCTACTTTAAATAAAATTTAACAAAACAAGTATTGAATGCGTATTGATTATAACAAAATATTTAAAAGTGTTTAATATTTTATTTTTTAATTTAGTGCCAAATTTTCTAAAATTTTTAGTTTTAGCGACTAACCTTTTAAATTTTGTTTAAATTAAATCAAAAAATTATATTTGTTAAAGTGACGTATCCACTAAATGTCATGTGAATATTCATTTATTAGTTACAACAAAATTAATGTTTTAACTTGATTTATTCAAAATTTAAAAAATTAGTTATTAAATTTAAAATTTAAAAATGTTTGACACTAAAATATAAAAATTTCAAAAAATTAGACACTTTTGAATATATCATCTCAAAAATAATAATACTATATGCCAAAGATAAGTAAATTTAGAGATAATAATTTTGATTCCTTTTTAAATTAACTATCAAATTTAAATTAATTAGTCGTTGGGATGGAAAAAGCCTTTCTAAATTAATTAATACAAAATTATATTATTTTATTTAATAATTGAAGAATTAATTAAAATCAATAAAATGACCTCATTTTAATTTGAATTGTGTTTAATTTTAAATTAATTTTGAACTAAAAAATTAGAATAATTCGATATATGATCATATTTAAATAAATTAAACTAACAAAATGATAAATCAACAATATATAATCACAAAAACGCATGCAAATTTATAGGAAAAAAGAGAGATCGAAATTGGAATGGTGAAGAACTAGAAATTGTCACATGAAAACACTAAACTTAGAAATGGCGGCGCTTCTGCGGCGGACGGACATGAACAAACTAACCAGACAAGAAGTCGCATACAAATCATTGAAGTAGACCTTCGGACAGGAACGAAAATGGCAACAAGGACATGAAACTAAATTCAACGTTGCTTCGTTTCAGATCATAAATGCAAAGACCACAATGTCGTTTTTAATCGAATCTGAAAGTAACATCAATGGTCAGATTTGGTTTTCTAGTACAAAAACGTCCCATTTCATCCGCCAACCAAATCCCTACCGGACTTGCGTCCTCAGGTTCTGACCTTTATGCTGTTTCTTCTTCTTCTTAAGTTTCTTTTTCCATTTTCGTAATACTAATAATTGAGACAGTTTCTGTTAAATATGAACAAGAACAGGTTTTCTTTCCCCTTGTAACTAACAAGCCCGGTTTGACATGACCTAAGACTCAACCAAGACCCAACTCCGACCCAACAATGCCTTTTTTTTGTTTTTAATTTAAAATCTAACCTAATCCAAAATCTCGTCAACTAAAAGTTTAACCTATTAATTTCTAGGGAAGTAGAACTAGACTAAGCAAGATTTAATTTGCTAAGCCTGATGATAAGGGCATGAGATCGTCTGTGCCATCAAGTCTATGCCGTTCTTCCCTAGCCACAAATTTTGCTCTATCCTATTTATTTATTGCAAAGCTTATGGCGGAAGGAAAATGGAACAGGATGGCACAAGGTTAATGGTACAGACGATCTTCTCCTAATGATAAGCAAGTTGTAATATACATTAGATAATTTTAATTTTAAAGTCATTTTTATAGAGAATTAGATAAATGGAGATACTCTCTTTTTATATATAAAAATGAAACTAATAATATATAACGCAAAATTAGATTAACTGAGCATTTGTACATATAATTTTTTAGTCCAATTAAGTGAAGAACGTGTTAGATGTTTCTTTTTGGTGATGAAAATTCGATTAAATGGCTGCTGATTTTGCTATTCAGTTGAATTATTTGTAACCCATATCGTAGTTTTGGGAGATTTGATGTTAAAAGTGTGTATTTTGATAGTGATTGAATTGAGGGTGTGAAATTAGCGGCTTACAGGTACGTTTCGGAGTTATGGAGGAAGAAATAATCAGATGTAATAAGGTTCTTGCAGAAGGTGAGGTGCTAGGAATCTGAGCTATGGAGGAAGAAACAATCAAATGTAGTGAGGTTCTTGCAGGGGGTGAGGTGCTGGAAATCTTGCTAGCATCCTTTCATTGTGCGTGTCACTTCCCCTACCCACCCTGATATGGCTCGTCCGTTGGGGTACACAGTTATGCAGGTATTGTTTCTTTTTCTTCGCATAGTTGAAATGGGTGTGATTTTGTCTCCTTTTTGTAGGTTCGATTCCTTTTCAAGGTGTATCTAACTACTACATCTAAAGCCCAAATAAGAAAAATAAAGAGCCTAGCTTTGACAACTAACTCATTCCATAAAATAATTAAACGGAGGTGTATAAATAGAAGCCAATAGTTGGAAAATTATCTGCTAAAGAAAATTAACTTGTCTTTTTCATTTTTCTTTCCATTTTTCAGTTGATAAGTGTGTAAATGTATTATCTTTCTCCTTCGTGTGAAGCTTTCTCATGTTTTCCGTCATTTTGTTTGTTTTTTAGCAAATTGTAAACAAATTATGGAAGTTAACAATCATAAAATCCTATAGAAAAACATAAACTCCGCACAGGTAAAATTGAGGTTGTTAACCTTCGCAATTTTCTCACAATTAGTTGCAAAATAAACGAAATGAGGGAACACATACAAAAAAATTTCATATGCAAGAGAAAGGTGGTGCATTTACACACTTACTAGCTGAAAAAAGTGGAGAGGAAAATAAAGAAGACAAGTTGATTTTTGTTAGTGTATAGTTTTTCAGCTGCTGGTTTCTATTTATAACCTATTGTTTAATTATTTCATAGGCTGGGTTAGTTGTTAAGGTTGGGCTCTTTGTTTTTCCTATTGCGGGCTTTACAATTTTGATGGATTTCGTAGTAGTGTTGTCGATGGCCAGACATAGACATGATTCAATTTGGGTGATTGTGGATAAGTTGACTAAATAAGCCCATTTCTTACTTGTACAGCAGATAGACTCCTTGGACAAACTTACCAAGTTGTATGTTAATGAGATTGTGAGGTTACACAAAGTTCTATTGTTTATTGTGTCATATTGAGATTCACAATTTACTTCTCGGTTCTGGATGAGTTTATAGACAATTTTGGGGACTATGTTGAATTTGAGTACTGCATTTTGCCGTTAGTCAGATGGACAGTTGGAATGTATGATTCATACATTGGAGGATATGATGAGAGCTTGTGTGTTGAAGTTTGAGGGCAATTGGAATAGATATCTACCTTTAATGGAGTTTGCGTATAATAATAGTTATCACTCTAACATCGGTACGACACCATTTGAGGTATTATATGACAAGAGGTGTAGAGATCTGGTATGTTGAGATATAGAGGATGCTAGATTGTTAGAGACATTAGAGTTAGTTTAGGAGACGATGTAGAAAATAGAGGTGGTAAGGTAATGCTTAAAGGCAACTCAAGATTGACAAAAGAATTATGCCAATCAACATTATCAAGAGATAGAGTATAACGTTGGAGATATATATTTCTATGGGTATCACCTTGGAAGAAAATTATGAGGTTTAGTAGGAGAGGAAAATTGAGTCTAAAATATATTAGGTCATATGACATTGTATAACTTGTGGGGCCATTAGCTTACATATTAGCATTACCATCGGAGTTATTACAAATTTATGAAGTGTTTCGTGTGTTGAGAATGAGATGTTGCTGATCAGATCCTAGTTATATTATATCAAGGTTTGAGATCGAAGTTACAAATGATGTGATTTATAAAGAGGAGTTAGTGGAGATATTGGATAGAAATATTAGGAAATTGAAGAGAAGAGAGATTTCGACAGTACAATTTTTGTGGAGTCATCATTGTTCTCCAAAAGAGGCGACTTGAGAGATAAAAGATGAAGTTTGACTTCAGTATCCTCATTTGTTTGGATCCTCAGATACGTAATTTAATTTTGAGGGCAAAATTCTTTTAGAAAGAGAAAACTATAAAGCCCACAATAGAAAAAACAAATAGCCCAATTTTAATAACTAACCCTTCCTATAAAATAATTAAACAGATGGGTATAAATAGAAGCCAACAGTTGAAAAATTATACACAAATGAATATTAACTTGTTTTCTTCATTTTCTCATGTTTTCCCTCATTTTGTTTGTTTTGCAGTAAATTGTGAGAAAAATGTAGAAGTTAACAACTTCAAAATTCCTTAGAAGAGCATAAATTTGACATAGGTAAAAACTGTTCCAACATCAATTTTATGCCTTTTACTGTGATTTTTAGTCATCCTACACTAGCTTATGGTTGGATTTCATGTTGTGATTGTTTGGGACAATAAATTGAAGTCATGAAAAAAGATAAAAATAGAGAAAAGGTGGTTGAAAATGAGAAAAAAAAAGAGCTAAGAGAAGAGGAGAGGAGAGGGTGAATAAGAAGACAATTTTGAAAAATTGAAGTTGTATTAAGTGGCAAGATATGAAATACAAAAATAAAGTGGAATTTATTTCCAAAAAGAGTATTTTTGTATTAATAGAAATAAATGAGGGTAAAATATGATTTTTAATAGTCAAGGTCATTCTAGTAATTATGGTAGTCACGTTAGTAAGGATATTTTTTATAATTATGAATAAAATGAAAAAGAGAATAATGTTGGATTATTAAGTGTAATTAAGTTGAAAATTTTTATTAAATTAATCTAATAGAATTTTTGTGATGTCTAGTCCGAAGGTTAGATTAAGGAGTAAACTGGACTATCAAATAGTTGAGTATGAAATTCAGGTAAGAATAATCTTAAACTGCACTCTTAGAGTATTATATCGTTTTTTTATAAATAAATTATTTTATAGCTTATCATATTTTGATGTAGTCATTAATTAAATTAATAATTAATAGTTTCATTTATGAATTTTATTTATTTATTTCACAAATAATTAACAAAGTACAAGGTGTTTCGCTTTTATATTTTGTTACATATCATGAAGAGTATTGCTTGTTATTTCGTAAAAAATGTGTTAATTGAATAGAGACTAACTTATAATAGGTTGTGAATAAATTGTGTACATTGTGAATATATTGTTTGCCTAGGATAGGCTACATTTGATGATCATAGATTGGTGGGTTATGTAAATATAAGCAAGCAATGGCTTCCTGGGGATGTCTTGTGTTGATGACTAGGAACCGGAGTGGTATCGAGATATCCTGAATCTTGAAGATATCTTGTGTTGATAGCTAAGTAATGGAATAGTACTGGAGCACCAAATTAGATTGAGGAATTGAGGTACCCTTTATCGATATTTATACATCTAATTACGTTTCCACTAATTACGTTTCCACTTAGTGAGAAATTATGGTGAGTAGAGATGAGCTTGTAAATCATTGAATGTAAGCCTATTAGGTTAAGTAGGGCCTAAGCAATTCAGTTAATTATGAGATAAAATATAAATGACAATTATAAAATAATATTAGTCTTAATTATTGCTTTGATACAATTTTTTATGTTTGTTAATTGTTCGAATAGGCTAAGTAATGTTGTATATTTTAGTATTATATGTATTTTTTAATCACTTGACTATTTTTTATATTTATATATTAAGTTATTTGATTTTAAGGATACGACCAGTTATCTTTATTGAGGAGGTAACTCATCCCTTGTCACTATTCCGTATCCTTATTGAGTAGGTAACTCATCCTTTGTCACTATTTTTTTATAGGAAATAGAGAGATTTCTAATAACTCTAGTCCAAAGGATTAACAGAGTAGAGTTTAGGTGAGACCAGTAGATTAAATTGAGTAAAGTTGTTTTATTGTATATATTTTTTAATATGACAGTTTGGGTAGTTGTGTTTGGTAATTAATATTATGTTTGGAATAAATTTGAATAATTGTGGTTTAAGAGTATTTGGAGCGGCACACGAAATATTGGTGTTTCATTGGTTTTAGTGATTAGTGGCATTTTAAAATGTCCCATCCAATGCGATTAATTTTCCCACCCTTCCCTTAGTGTCTCTTAAAGTGATTATAGGCGTGGTTTACTGTGGTATCCCCTACTTGATTCTTAAATGCTGTTATAATTTTATGTCACAAAGTTGCTAAATCATGATCTCATAGTTTCCAATTCACTTTGTTATTGTGCACTTGATTCATGTTTCATTAAGCACCTAATTTATTGTGTGTGTGCAAGGCATGGTGCAAGAAAGAGGCATGTTCCTAAAGGTATTGTGTATGGAAAACGTACCAACCAGGGTGTGACTCAACTGAAATTCTGAACAAAGTGGGGAATAATTTCTTGAATAGAAAGTATACAGCCATATATAGGCTATTACAAGTAAAAGTTTAAATATGAAAGGTTATCCAGATCTATCTAATCTAATCTAATATAATATAATCCCTTAAATTAACGGATTTCGAACTTGTTCTATATTAACTATATACAGCTTATCTATATCTCAATATAATCTAGTTACAATTGTATAGTATCTTGAGAGGAATATTAGTCATAATATCCCACCGACACTCACCCTCAAGATGGTGAATAGATATTGATCATTCCCAGCTTGCAACTAAGTTCTTTAAATCTAACTCTTGCAAGTACCTTGGTAAAAACATCTGCAACTTGACTGTTGGTGGGCACATAAGCGAGATCAATTAATCCATATTCCACTTTCTCTTTGATGAAATGACGATCTATCTTCACATGCTTGGTTCTATTGTGATGTATAGGGTTCTTTACAATCCCTATTGTGGCCTTATTATCACACCACACTTTCATTTGAGGCTTTATTGTGATTTGCAGTTCTGCTAGGAGCCTCTTGATCCATATTCCTTCACATATTCCAAGTGCCAAAGCTCTATACACTGCTTCAGCATTGCTTCTTACAACCACTGGTTGCTTCTTGCTCCTCTAAGTAACTAAGTTGTCCTACACAAAGGTGCAATAGCCTGTTGTGGACCTTCTATCAGTTACAGATCCGGCCCAGTCAGCATCTGTGAAAACTTCAATGCTCCTTGCTCCCCCTTTCTTAAAGAACAACCCCTTTTTAGGTGTCATTTTTAAGTATTTCAGGATTCTAAACACTGCCTCCATATGTTCCTCTTGAGGATTGCTCATAAATTGACTAACCATACTGACAGGAAAATTGATATATGGTCGAGTATGAGATAAATAAATCAATTTTCCCACCAGTCTCTGATATCTGTCTATGTCCACTAGTGTACCATTCTCTTTAAAACTTAACTTAATGTTGATTTCATAGGTGTTTCTGCTGGCTTTGCTCCTAGCGTTCCAATTTTCTCTAAAAGATCAAGAGTATACTTCCTTTAAGATACTGGGATACCTTTACTATATCTGGCCACCTCCATTCCAAGGAAATATCTCAAGTTACCTATATCTTTGATTTCGAATTTTTGAACCAAAGAATTCTTCAGCTCCTATATACCTTCCTAATCATCACCTGTAATGACGATGTCATCAACATAGACAATAAGGATAGTTATCCTACCACTAGTCAAACGCCAAATAAATAGGGTGTGATCAGTCTGGCATTGATAGTAATTAAGATTCTTCATTACTCTTGCAAATCTTCCAAACCATGCTCTAGGTGACTGCTTCATTGTTTCCTCCTAATCTCGGTGGCAACTCCATATACACCTCCTCTTTAAGATCACCATTCAAGAAGGCATTTTGAACATCAAGCTGATGTAGGGGCTAGTCTAGATTGGCAACTAGTGACAATAGAATCTTGATTGTATTGAGTTTAGCTACCGGTGCAAATGTTTCCTGCTAGTTAATCCTATGTGTCTGTGTAAACCACCTAGCCAAAAGTCTTGCCTTATGCCTGTTAATCTTTCCATTAAACACCCATTTGCATCCCACCACAGTTTTCCTTGTGGTAAGTCTGTTTCCACCTAAGTCTGATTCTTCTTGAGTGCATTTAGTTCATCATTTATTGCCTCCCTTCATTTAGGATCCTTGACAGCCTCCTAAAAATTATGAGGTAATTTTTCAGTAGATAACTGAGCAACAAAGGTCTGAAAATGCGGGGATAACTTGTTATAAGAGACAAAGTTATCGACTGGGTGCCTTGTACATAATCTTACTCCCTTCCTCAGTACTACAGGCCAACCCAACTCCTCAGAATTTGTAGCAGGTTTTGATTCATGACCTTGCTAGGAAAGTATGATGGATTTCTCATGTTCAGTTTCACTTGCTGCTTGCTACTCATTTCCTTGTTTTGTTCCCCTCCTTCTTATGTAAAATTTGGTGTAGTTTTCTGGTTTGTCCACCCTAGTTTCGGTATCCTTCTCCTTATCACATTCACCATTTTTAGTGGAATTCTTATCTAGTTGGGGGCTGGGATCATCTGTTACAGTGGCTCAAAGGGTTGAGTGGTCTCTCAAATGAAAGTATCAGGTTAGATTTGATCAAAGTCAGGTCCAGAAGGTGCAAGAGAAAGTATATTTTTTTGGGACAGTATGGCTGGTGTGCCATCATTTACTGAAAACAGCCATTCACTCTCACAATTCTCCCCCTGAACGGGTGGTTTTGGATGATAAGGTTGATTTTCAAAAAAAGATACATCCATTGTCACAAAGAATCGATTGAGAGTGGAAGAAAAACACTTGTACCTTTTTTAGTAGAAGAATAACCCAAAAAGATTCACTTATGAGCTCGGGATTCAAGTTTTCCACCATGATAATTATGAACAAAAGCAACACAACCAAACACTTTGTGAGGTAGTTGATTAAGAAAGGGAACCGAGGGATAGGTTTCAAGTAATTTCTGTAAAGGTGTAAGGCAACCCAAATGTTTTGAAGGCATTCAATTTATTAGATAAGTAGAAGTAAGAATAGCTTCTTCCAAAAAATAGTTTGGAACATTTGTAGTGAGCATAATAGACCTTGCAACCTTAAGTAAATGCCTATTTTTTTCTCTCAGATTTACCATTTTGTTGTGGTGTATTGACACATGAAGTTTGGTGTATAATACCATTAGTGATAAAAAACTGATCAAAAGCTTGACTTAGGTCTTCTTTCCCATTGACACTTCTAAAAATCTGAATTTTTGGATGAAATTGATTCAATATAAAGGAGTAAAAGTCCTTAAAAATCAGAAAAACTTCTACTTTAGCTCTTATGAGATATACCCAAGTCAATCTCGCATGATCATCTATGAAAGTTACAAACCATTTGGCATTTTTGTTGGTTTTAATCCTTAATGGCCCCCAAACATTACTATGTATGATAGAACAAGGTTTAGTGGGTTCATAAGCACGAGGTGAGTAGGAATTTCGTGTGTGTTTAGAGAGTTGGCAAAATTCACACTGAAAAGATGAATCCTTATTATTGAAAAAAGTTGGATATAATTGTTTCATGTAAGATAAACTAGGGTGGCCTAACTTGTAGTGTCAAAGTGCAATTTCAGTGTTGGATGACAAAGTAACATTTGCTTTACTCCCATTCGAGTTACCAATATAATATAATCCATCAAACTCCCTAGCACTATCAATCCTCTTCCTCGACGCCAAATCCTGGAAAACACACCCATTAGAGTAAAGTTAGCTGTGTAATTATGTTCTTTAGTAAATCTCTTCACAGACAGTAGGTTACAGTCCATACTAGGTATATAAAGAACACCGGTTAAGACAAGTTTATCAACTATTATAATAGTTCCTATTCCTTCAACCTTAAGAACCTATTCATTTGCTACCTTGACAGTTTTATGACCTTAACAAGACATAATATCAACAAATAAAGATTTATCACAGATCATATGGCCATTTGCCCCTGAATCATCAATCCAAATACCACGATTTGGGGTTTTAACACCCAAGGCAGTGCGTGTGTTACCTGTATTCACCGTATGACTTGTAGATACAACCTTTTCAACTTTTAGATCATACTTGCTCAAAATTTTTCTAAGTAGCTCGACCTCCTCCTTGCTCACCGGTACATTTTCACCTTTTGCCTTGTCATTTCCAGCAACTGCATAGCTTTTGCTCTCTGTTCTGGTTCTGCTTTTTAGATTGGGCAGCTTGCCATGGATCTTCCAGCAAGTATCTTTGGTATGCCCATTTTTCTGACAGCGTTCACACTAAAGCTTACTTGATTTTTTCTTTGATTCTGGTCCAATAATTCCCTTGGCAGCCATAACTGAGGATTCTTGAACCCCATTGTTGTTTAAAGTCCCATGAATAAGTTGTCTCCTGCTTTCTTCACACTTAACAAGATTAACTGCTCCCATGACTGTTGGAAGAGGACTGGTAGCCATGATTCTGCCATGAACATCATCATAAATTGAGTTTAAACCCAGGAGAAACTCATACACTCGTTCCCGTTCCATAATCCTCCTATAACAAGTCAAATCTTCATTGCACATCTATTGGTGAGGATCATAAAGATCCAATTGTTGCCATAGCTTCAACAATGTTGTGTAATATTAAGTCACTGTCTTCTCTCCTTGCTTGGTCTCTCTCAAAAGACTCTTAATTTGGAACAAAGCAGCAATAATTTCGATAGTAGAATAAGTTTGTTTGGCATTTTCCTAAATTTCTTTCGCAGATGTGGCTAAAACGAACTGCTCACTGACTTCAAGGGCCATTGAGTTGATCAGCTAGCTCATAACAAGGTTGTTTTCGACCATCCAAGTCTGGTATTTTGGGTTTGACAGGTCGGATGCAGCAGGTGACGTTGTGCTTAAGTATTTTTCTTTCCCTCTCCCTTTTATGAACATGAGCACCGAGTAGGACTATGGTAGATAATTATTCCTATTCAGTCTATGACTGACTATGTTGGTTTGGGAGTTATCAACATTGTTCTAGAGAGAGGATGGGTTCGATATTGGTGGAGCCACACCAGACGAGCTAGCGGCAGAGATCTCCTCCTACTCGACTTGCATGGCTCTAATTGACCCAAACGAAATTATTCCCAAGTGTTATGCTATATCTCTGATACCATGAACAAAGTGGGGAATAATTTCTTGAATAGAAAGTATACAACCATATGTTACAAGTAGAAGTTTAAATATGAAAAGTTATCCAGATCTATCTAATCTAATCTCTTAAATTGAGGGATTTTGAACTTATTCCAATTTCGGTATGAATACTCTTGGCTTTTCAAATGCTTACTGAAATTGCGGGATGTGATTTATCCTTTTATACGGAGTATAATTGGGGATGGAGAAAACACTTCCTTCTGGTTTGACAACTGGCATGTGCTGAGCCCCCTCTGGCTACGCCATGATTTACTTAGAATCCGACACTGAATTCCCCTTAATGCCACTCTCACATGGGTTGTTCAAGAAAGTGATCGTCTGCTTAGATACAGGTTCGGATCTCTGCTTACTAGGTACCTGAATGGAATCTCTTTTCGTAGCGCTCCGGATAGAGTGCTATGGACAGCT
>JAOTAX010000007.1:27143228-27167312 GCA_025629825.1 Erythroxylum guanchezii
TAAGCATAAGGATTCTCTGATCCGTTAAGAGAGCTTACGTTTTGAGAAAACTGTAGAAAGACATTACCCACGTCCCGGAAAGGAGTTCTCGTGAAGGCAGCTGCAAATTCGCGCTCGTTTCGACTTTAGAAAGCTCATTTAAAGTTACGAAAACCAAAATCAGGTATTTTCGTATTTTTTCGTTTCTTGTCATTTCACGTTCGATCCGAAATATGTAACTAAGGTACTGTTACGTATTAAACGGAACCCCTATACCGGGACGAGTTTTTGACCATTTCAGGTTTCATCATGTATGCATGTATGATGAAGCTGTTGACTTCTTGCACTTGTTCAATATGTACTTGATTCTATCATAATTATTTTAGATCTTGAATATTATACTGATCCCTACGTCGTTAGATGTTCATATAGCTTTAGTAGTCTGCTAAAGAATTAAAGACTCATTCCTAAGATCAGCCAAAATCAGGGCCAAATTATGTTTTGGTTACCTTGGCAACAATTTGGTATGTAAGACTCGAAATTGTGCAGATTCGTAGTTATTTGGAAATGCATCTCTAGTCCCGCAGACTCTGATGCAACTTTTTTTTTCTCGAAAATTTATGATTTTGGAATAAACCCTGTTGAAATCAATTTCAGATCAACTCATTTAAGATATGCAATTGCGTAATTCAATATTCAATTCTTCTTCAGCATCTGTCTCTTTGCCTCATCAAAGTCATTCCGTTTCCTGTTCGTTTAAAAGTTGACTCCTTTCCATTTAACAGTGATCCACGAATGTATTAAAGTTTAAAACTTTGAAGCCGAAATCGAAACTGCCTTGGAAATTTATAGTAAGTAAAACTCACAAATGATTTCCAAGTTCCGTATATTGTTAAATCGAAGTGGGTACTTCTCACCTAAACTCTTGGAGTTCGTACAGGTGCTTGACATCTGTTCGAAGTCTTAACAACCTTCGAAGTCTGAATTTCCAAATTTCAGCAGTTGCAATCTCGAAGGGTTTTAGTTCGCGAGAATCTGATATCTATATTTGAGTTATTATGTCCAAGGAACCAGTAGCACAGCCTGAACCCCTCAGCCATGTTAATCTCTCACACACTTTCAAGTATTTGCTGGGTTAGTTTTCCTCTCCTTCTTCTTCTTTATTTTTATCTTCGTAATTTGGTCTCTGTTGCGTTTATTGAGATTACCTATCTTAATCCCATGATTATTGTTGTTGGGGGGTGGTAAGATTAGCTACGCAGTTCTTGTCCAGAGGAATTCCATTTGTAGTCAATTCGTGGATCGTGAGGCACCTTACGGCAGAGGACTACGCGGTATCTAATCCCAATCAATTGTTCACTCTTACCCTTATAATTCTTACTCCTTTAAGTTGTTTCTCCATTGATGAACTTCCATTTTCTCTCTGACGTATGCAGCTGTACGCCGTACAGTTCCATCTTTTTGTAACCTGCGTCTTGTTTCTTAGTCGGGAGGGCTTCCGACGAGCTTGCATGAGGGCTGACATTCAATGGTACTGTCTTCTGCTATAAATCCTACATCATATAACCTTCGCCATCTATAAGTGACGCTGCTGGATTACCCGTCTCTGCAATTTAGTATTGTGTAGGCTATGGGGGCAGACTAAACTGTTGTAAACTGTGCCGAGTGCTGCCATTTACGGGACAAATGCTGAAAAGTTGCTGATAATTAAGAATATTTTCAAGTTAATTTCCTTGAAGAAAACGTGATTGTGTTATACATCCTTGATATGCTTATGTTTCATATTTATCTTACGATGCAGTGATGGTTCTTCGAGTAAAGAATACGGTACTAAGTTGTTAAAAGTGGCCTGGATGACTCCCCCTTTGGGAATAGTCATCACAATTGCAGCATGCGTTTTTGTCTTCTGGTGGCAAGGCTTAAGTCCATCAGATCCGTATGCTCAAGCTATCTTGATTAATGGTAACATATTGTCGTTGGCTTTGGTGCTTCAATTATTGTGGTTTTCTGTCTTCACATGCTCTTTGATTATCACCCATGTCTCTGATTACTTTTAGACATCTAATTTGTGGCTCTGAACGTCAAAAGTTTAAACTTTCTTTCAGTACTTCTCAAGAATATACTATTGTCACCAGAATACACGCTCAACTTACGCCTTATTGGTGCTTTTAGTTGATTTTTTAGAGAGCACCATATACATAACTTGTTTGTTTATTAAGTTCCCCATCAAGCTATTTGTGTTTTATTACCTGATCTTGTTAATAAGTATTTCAATTGGCTATTCTTCATTCGTAAATGAATAAATAAATTGCTATTCACTTCAGAGTTCTTTGATCTATTACAATATTATTTAACTCACTTTATATTGTTCTCCTTCCAGTAATGTTGATATCAGTTCACTTCAAATTGCAGGTTGTGCATGTATATTGGAGTTATTGGCTGAACCCTTATATATTCTTTCTCAGAACTTGCTTCTGCTTAAACTGCGCCTAGTGGTAGAAACAGCAGCTACAGTTTTTCGTTGTCTAACAATGTACATACTTATCGTGAAGCATACCAGCATGGTAAAATTTTTTGATGGGTTTGTTATCTATGCATTATGCGATTTTGATGACATAGACAAACTACTGGCACAACTTAGATAGAAATGTGCATTCTCAATAAAATGCTCAAGTTGGCTTTTATAATCATTCTGGATTTCATGATGGTCAAATGTTATGTTAATTTGGAGTCCCTGTTTCTCAGCCTTGATTATGTTTGCTGCAAGTTTTACTATGTAAATGGGTTGGAGAGCACCACGCTGGGAAGTTAGAGGAAACTTTCTTTTTTCCTAGAAATACTGCAAGATAACAGCATTTGCTTTTGTTAATTCCCTTTCTTGTCTTTTACATATTTGGTTTCCTTCTCCTTCTGGAAGATATAGGAATAATCATTTCAAGATGCTCTTGACAAAACTTGGCTCTGTTTACTTTATTGGTACATATATTTGGAAATAGACATAATTTTGAAATAGTAACTGCTGAATCCCAGTCCATTTCTTGATCCTAAATCATTAACCTTTTAAAAACCTCCACTTATAAACGCTTGATGAAAACTTGTGGTTACATTTGCAGGAGAAGGTGATTGCTTTTGCACTTTCACAAACAGCCTATGGTTTTTGCTTGTTTGTAGGATATTGGAGTTATTTTCTCCTCTCTACTACTTTTCAAAGTTACGATCTTTTCCCTTTCAGGTATGGATTCCTTTTCTCTTGTGCACCCCCACTTCTGTTCTGGTCATTATGTTTGACTCTCACTCCTGGACCCTTCTATAGTGGAATGAAAATGGGGGAAGAAATTTGGTTAACGTAACTATAAGAATCCTGGTGAGCTTTTATACACCATAAACCTGCCTTCTTGAATGGGTACTTGGAACTTCCAAGTTTCTAATGCAGGATGTGAAATTTGGCCTGAACCCATTTCCCAGATTGGAAACTTATCCAAGATATGACTGGACCCAAAATGTTTTTTTGATGGCTCTACTTGTTTTGAACTGCTTAGCTTGTTAGTCTCTTAAATTTTAAACTAGTGGTGTTTAACTTCTTTAGTTTAATTTTGCTGATCATAGATACATGCACATTAGTGTTCCTTTTCCCATTGACACTAAACTTTTTCACAGATTGGAAACTATTATGGATTATGATAAGCAACTTTCAAGCATGTGTATGCTCTTTACTTTTCAATCATTTCGGAAGCTGATACTCCAGGAAGGTGAAAAAATGGTCCTTGTATGGTTGGATACACCATATAACCAAGCTGTATATGGTCTTGTTGATAAATTAGGTATGTGACTGGACTATATTCTATGACTTGCAGACTATAGTGACAATTCCCTGATCACAGTGTCAACATTGAATCCAATCATTATTGTGTTTTTTATTTCAGTTGGATGGATGATGTTGATCTTGCACATGAGTTTTTGAACAAGTTATAACTGTTAAATATGATTTCCAGGGAGCCTGGTGGTGAGGATGGTGTTTCTTCCCTTTGAAGAGAGTTCATATGCAACATTTGCCAGGTCTGCTTCAGGTCTATCTCGTTCCTTCATTGTTCTCTGGACGGTGTTTTGGTTTTATTAAACTATAGGATGTATTATCATGGAAGAAATACCATTCATTTTCTTCTGATCACCATATGCAGCATCTTGTGTGGGCTTTTGTGTTTCAAGACAATATTGAGTCAGTCTAACATTGTGCGTCAAGATGATATTGAGTCAGCAGGGACATTTACTGGCTTATAGTTTGTCCATTGTGTTGCAATTGATTAAGGTATTTAATACCGTTGTACTTATGGGTATTGCTACTAGCTTATTTTGTGTGTCCAACAGAATTGACTTAGAAAAGAGTGGAACTTTCCGTTTCCTCTTTGAGGATGGTAAAAGATTAGAAGGTGCTTTTGTCATGTATTCTAAATGGAAAATACCTTGGTTTTCTTTCATCTGGAACGAAAAGCATTTCTGTGTATAGTTATTGAACTCCATCTTCTTCCAGAAATCACAACATTTGCTTTTGCTTGCCAGGACAATATTCAGACAAAAGCAGAAAGTTGGGAAGCTGCCTAACAGAGGCCTTGAAACTTGTTTTGCTAATAGGTATGGTCATTCATGCACTTCTTGACTTTGCTTTCAAATTTAATATTGTTTTTCCATCCTGAAGAACTGTATTTTGATATGTATGTCAAGGTAGTGAAAGTTGGAAGATTTCTTATGTGCCAACTATGTTCATCTCTCCCCTCTCCCTCATCACTGAAAATTGAACACTGTATGTGATCAAATGTTGTTTCGTAAGGACTTACTTTCTCTTTGATGTTAGGTCTTGTATTTATGGCATTTGGTCCAAGTTACTCTTACTCCCTTGTAAGAATATTATATGGCCAGAAATGGAGTGATGGAGAAGCCCCGATAGCCCTCCGGTATTATTGCCTTTATATCATTGTTTTGGCCGTGAATGGTTAGTAAGACTATAGCTCTCCAAGATGTATGATTTACTTGCTAGCTACATCAAATAGAAGGCTAAAATCTATTACACCTTGACGGCCGTGATATATATTTTTATATTGCATATCATATTATCCTACCATCCACACCAACATGCACACACACACACACAGTTCACAGTGCCAAAAAATAATTTATAGTCATCTCTGCCCCTTTGGTGTAGAGAATGCATGTTACACTTCCAACCTTCTGATAATGCTGGAAAAACTTTTACCTGAGTTTGATTCTATGTAGGAAGTTCTGAGGCGTTTCTGCATGCTGTTGCAAATGAGCACCAACTCAAACGCTCGAATGATTCATTGCTCTTGTTCTCCATGGTATACGTAGTTCTAAATGTCCTTCTTATAAGGTCAGCTGGTGCAGTTGGCTTGATTCTGGCGAACTCTTTAAGTATCCTTACTTTATGTTGTGGATTCCGTGGACCATCATTGTATGAGAACTGAAGTCTTTACAATGGATTCTAATCCTTTTGCACCCAAGGTTATGCTACTCAATAGTATGTGAAGATAATTTTGTTTTCAGGCATATTTAATGACTGAATGCAGTGTTTACGAAGTTCATATAGCATATTATTGGTTCTTCTCACAAAGTAAGAAACATGGTTATAAAAGGAATGACTTACATAAATAATCTAAATCATTCTTCTTTTCTTAACTGTTGCAAAGATATGATTTTGAGAATAACATTCTCCGCAGTCTTCATCAAGAATTATTTCCAGGTTGGTTTTGATTAACCCTTGTCTATATCTTGGGTATACATGGAACCTTATGTTAACATGATTTGTTTCCTTAGGAGTCTTCTGCATTTTCTTTTGCAAGCTGCTTGCCATCTGGTTGGACAACTCTGTTGCTTTCAGGAGTAGTTACATTCATTTCGGAGAGAATGTTTCTGGATCATGAAAATTTCTGGCCAACATTTTTAGTTCATTTCTCCATTGGGTTCTCTTGCTTCTGCATGTCATCTCTCATCATGTAAGTAATCTTCTTGCGCAGCAAGTTCTCTTTTCCAATTTAAAGTGATTGTCACACCTGATTTGATGAAAATAGCTATCGTCGCGAGAGGTCATTCATCAAGAGAATTATCCGCTTTCGTGATCATGTGGACTGAAGAATGGACTGCTACCTACAACATTTGAAGGTGAAATTATATTCGTCTGAGATTGTTTACTCCTTCGTCATTTTCATAATCTAAAACCATTAGAACCAATAAATTTCTGATGCAGATCAGCTAGACGAGCACAACAGAAGCGAAAGCCATTTATTTGTTAATAAAGCAGCATGAAGACGGCTTACACTCTAGACTTGGTAGGAGTTTTTGCAAGATGACTAACTGCATATCCTATTTAGCTGCCTTTGAAATCTAGATATGCAATTAGATTCTCGAACTTAAACACTGGAAAATGAGAATTTAACTTGAATGTTGTGCGTGGATGAGGACCAATTTCGATATATCGAATTTTAAATGATCATTTATGAGTAATATTTTGAGGATACCCTTTTAACATTTCATTACAGGGTCTGATTCCTTCCACTCTCGTAAGTAATATACAACACCATCGTTATATTTTCATTATCTTCAACTCCAGCATGTCTACTTCTCTTGGGAACTATTGCAAATCGGTCCGTCCATGGGAAGACCTTCAAGATAACAGTAAGACAAACATTTCCCTTGAGACTTTATTCTCTGCTCTTGCAAATTCTTTTGGTTTTCATGAAATGAGACCATTTTCTTGTACCAACTACCAAGGTTTCTAGACTCTAAAGACTTCATATCTTTAGCATAAAAAGGTGGTGATGGTTGAAACAGCCATAATAGTCATTATAACGGGTTCTAGTCAATGGTCCCAGATACAGTAATTTCAGAGATGTAACAAAAGGGAATCAGCAGAGTTGGTGGGTGAGAAATTGAGCAAATTTAGCAGACCAACTTGAGAAGCTTTAAGCAGAAACAATAGTGATGAAAAAAAGAGAGGGCCATCTAAAGGACAAAGGTGATGATTCATAGGATACCCACGGGTGTGTGGGTTGTACTCCAGTGTTACTCAAAGAGGGTCACCTGGTAATTATAAGCTTTGAAAGCTTGGCAAAGTAAGGTAGAGGAAGAGAAGACAAACTACATGGAGTTTGAAAGCCTGGTAAAGGAAAAGGCAAGGAAACATTACTCGGAGCTTATGATTAAGATGTAGACTAGAGTATTATCATTGAAGTTTAGACAAAATTATTCAACAACAAACACACGAACATAAAGTTGGCTTCCATCTTCTAAAACGAAATGATGGTTTTGTTTGAGCTTTGCTTAGGAGGTAGGATTCGTAGTGGAGACACAGTTGCAGGGTTTGGATTCCTAGTGGATTAGGTTAGTTAGTCAAGCCAAGCCTTTCTTGCTTCAAAATGCAGGAATAGCCATAGGCCAGTAAAGTTGTCATCAAATTTATTTAATTTATAAATTATTTCATATATTAAAATTTTATTAATGTGCAACTTAAAGAAGAATGACTTTGAGTTCTATGGCATAAAAAAATTATCTCAAAAAAATTAGGAATGATATGTTAAAAAATGAAAAAAAAAAAGTAACGTATTCGATGTACAAGGCTCTCCACTTTGTTGAAGTTTGGAGAAAGTCATAATGTACGCAGTCTTCCTTTTATATTTTACAAGGAAACTATTTTCATAATTTGATCCAGTAACCTTATGGTCATAAAAGAGCAATTTTACTGATTACTCCAAGGTTTAATATATGTCTTGCATTTTTTGCATATTTTACCGACTCGGTGTTCCAATGATTCTCATATCTCACGATTAAATCTTATAATACCCTTTAAATTATTACACATTTAATAAATTAACAGATATATATAATAATCTATAAATTATGTATTTTTAATAAATTAGAGATAAGTAACGAGTTCAAATCAATCTGTACTGGAGATCCAGGGCTTTTCGTCTGTAGAAGCTTCAATGTCATGCTCTCGAATATGAAATTGTGATATAAGCACGTTAAAGTTTACATGAGCTCTTTATGAGACATTATTTTACGGAACAGATCACTTGTTTCACTTACTCTATTCTATCTTAACTTATCCACACATTTATATAAGATCCAAAAAATATGTAGACGAGATAGAATGGCACAGAATAGGAATAGAATAAGTGAAACAGGTAATTTCATTCCTTAATCTACACCCATTTTTGCCATCACCATCATAAAGAAATTTGTTATTTATTGCTTTTGGTTTGGAATTGGAAGGTCTAAATTGTTTGAGATTTTTACTTTTCTATATATTTTTTAGGGTTAATTGTTAAAAAAATCTTAAAATTTACTCAATTTTGTAATAATAACATGAATTTTAAAAATGACACTAAAATATTCTAATTTTTAGTTTTTAATAAAAATAATTCGACGATAAATTCTCCATTAATATAAATGACATGACAAGCTGCGTTAAATTAACAATTTTTTTTACATAGTTGTTACATATTGTGTGTCATATATGAATTTTATTATTTAATAAACCAAAAATATAAAAAAAACTAAAAATAATTATACACTACTTCATAATAATTTTAAGATCTTTGATATTTTTAATTTATTAATTCATAGATGGTACAAATACAATATATGATAACCATGTAAAATAAATACTAATATAAAGTGATTCGTCATGTTATCCACATTAATGAAAAATTTAACATCAGATTATTTTCATTAAAATTAAAAATTAAAATATTTTAGTATCATTTTTTAAAAGTTAGGACTAATATTGTGAAATTAAGAAATTTCCGAATTTTTTTTAATAATTAACCCTATTTTTTATCCCGTTAAGTTTCTCAAAAGTAAGCGGTGGTGCAAGCTTTCTTTGTCTCTCTATCTTATGTCTTCTTATCAAAGCATCTCTTTTTTAGGCACTAACAAATGAGATAGTATGAGATTTAATGATGATTATGGGACCCTTTGTGGAAACCAAGCTTTTTGTTATTCTTTTGCTTAAATCCTTTCAAATGTGTGAGTGATTAGTCCCTTAGATCACATGCACCTCTTAATTATCCTCTTTACTTTTCCAAATCACCAAAAAGGACTTGTTAAGTTTTTCTAAGTGTTCATCATGCTCAAACAAAGTGACCCTCCAATTAGCCTATGCAGCTTTTTATCTTTGTCAATAAGTGAAGTTACCGTATAGTTAGGATTAGAGTCGATTGGAGCTATTTGATGATGAGTACGTAAGATCATTTTTCTCTTTTTATCAATCATTATTTATTTATTTATAGGAGTATTTAAATAAAAGCCTTCTAGGGCGATTAGGGTTAATATTATAGTTTAAGAGGTTTAGTTCAATTGACTTGATCTGAATTGTTTTTTTTTTGAAGAAATAAAGGAGATATTTATTAATAAAAAATGGGAGAACAAAACACAGCGTTCATAGAGGGCAACCTTTCTACACGAGAAAACTTAAATATATAATTAACTCTACTTAGAATAAAAAACTAAAGAACCTTGAAAGCTAAGTACAGTAAATTGATCTTTAAGTTGTGCATGTCACTCTTATAAGTTCAGAAATGCTTGCTATTGTGTCGAAAATAAGGGTTGGGACAGGTTTTTGTTTAGAGTTGAAACACCTAACATTCCTCTTCTTCCATATGAATTGTAGTGTCATGCACACTGCAGTTATATGGGTAAGCTTAGGGGATTTTTTTGCCCTCTAAATCACCTGTTCCACTTTTGTTGTTCCTACCATATTCCAACTCATCTCATCTACATATTTATATAGGTTTTATATAAATATGTGGATGAGATAAGTTAGAATAAGATAGAAATAGCAAAAATGGAATAAGTGATCTGATCTCATTTCTTTGAGAGGAAAGTCAATGAATAGCACGAGGGAGTGTAATTTCTCGAGAGGGCCATGTGCACTGTATTTTGATAGCTCCCCATATACTATTGGTCACTTCACACATAAAAAATAAATTCATCTGAATTGTTATAAGTTAATAAAATGATATAAATAATTCTTTTCTAACATATAGAAAAGTAAATCAATAAAGAGGTTTAATCGAACTTAATTCATTTTTTTATTATTTTCTTTATTAGAATTATATCATATTCTCAATCTAAAAAAACCTATAGGATTTTATTTTCAAGATTTTATAAAACAATTTTTTTAGTTGATAAACATGGGATAATATATTAGTTGAAAATAAGTAGAAATTAACACAAACTCATTGTTTGAAAAAAAATGGTTAGCAACATAAATCATAACACAAATATCAGAAATTAGAGGCAACAATTTTGGAAACTTTAATAAATCTGAGAGGAAAGTATAGTTCTATTTAAGTAATCTATAAATAGATAACTTCCTTTTCATTATAAAAAAATATAATGTTTTGAAAACTGAACAGACTCGACCGATTTAACAGTAAAAGTCTTGAATCGGTCATGTTTTCGGTTTGATTTTTAATTTTTTGGTTTGATTTAATCTAGTAATTTTTGTTATTAAAAATTGATCAGTTTATAAATTAATCAACTAATTTTCCTAAACTAACAGTTTTTATAAACTAAAATAAACTAATTAATTTAAAATTTATAGCCTTATTTAATTAAGCCTTAAATCTTTCAATGAATAAGAATAATCTTTTTCAATTATTTTTTAATTAAATATAATCTTTTTCAGTCATTTTTTAAAATTTTCAATTTTATTCAAACTTTAACTGATTTTATAATTGTATAATATCGGTTGAACCTTTTAAACTTTAAATCTCCTATTTTATTGACTTAACTTTCGGCTCAGTTTTGAAAACATTGAAAAAATATATAACATTTTATGCAATTATTAGAAAAATTATAAATGAAGATATGCTCTATCCCCCTATTTTTAGGTCAAACCCATGATAATTGGAATGAAACTTGAAATATATATAAACTAAAGCCAAGAATTGAAAAACTTTCCTTAGCATAACATCCGTTAAAAAAGCATCTTAGGATGATAATACATCATAGACTGAACCAGTTGATGTGTTTAACTCCATGTTTAGTCTTTGACTTAGAAGAGATCACTCACATGCCCATTTGGCTCACCTTCAAACCCTAATAATTTTGTTCTCCACTAACACTAACAATGATGAGATAATATATGCTATAATGGGAATTGAAGAAAATAAATAATAATAAAAGAGGTGCATAGCCATTAGTCATGAGGAACAGTAAGTGTTACTGTGAAGTCAAACACTAAGGGCTGTTGTGTGGTGTCCATCACACTATTTCCTGTAAAAACGATTAAGCTGAACTGTGGGTCACTGTTGCTCCCTGTCCTGTGAAGTCAATCTTTTCGAGGAGAATGGTTTTTCTGACTAATATTATTATAGTATCTTATTCTGTTTCATAAATTTCGGTTATTTATTTATGTGGATCCTACGTAGATTTGTATAAATGAACGCGTGACCTACATAAATAAATGGTTAAGATTTATGGGACAGAATAAAATACCATAATATTGGATAGAGGATCTCGTACTCTTTTTGGGAACCTTTAAAAGTTAAGAGATTCAAATTAAGGACCATTAAAATCTCATCAAATCCTTTGTTCTTACTACTCTATTATATTTCGTTAAATCTTATTCATATATTTATGTTGGGTCTATATAAATGTGTGAATAAGATTTAATAGAACATGATAAAAACACCATAACTGAAACAGAAGACCTAGTCTCCTGTTGAATTACTCAAGGCTATTCCATAAAATCTTGAAATACAATTTAACTTTTTCCATTTCTAATTTTTTATAGAAAATTTTTGTCCATGGTCTTTTAGGGTTTTGGTCAATTTCTTCATCATTCTCATGTGGAACCCTCATCTTTGCTCTCACTACCTTTCTATTACATCATCTTTGATCACTCTGTCCTCCTACTCGTCAAACATGCTTTCAACCTTTGTCAGCTTACAAATTGGTTCGTTTTCTGCTATATTGTTGGACACATCTCCAGAGAATAAGCTAAAGGAACACAGTGACTAGCTAAATAATAGAACAAGAGTTTCTGGGTTGGCCTTGGAAAATATGTGGCTTCAAATCTATACAACTTGTGATTGTTTGTCACTTAACACTTTCGTACACACGGGTCGAGACTGCAACACTTGGAAGCATTAAAACTCGAAAGTCGAAACATGAACATCCAAACGTAGAAGTAAGTGTAGTCACTTATCTGCTGTAGGGTTATAGATTAACCCTACTCAGTCTCACATGTCGTTGTTCACGAACAGTAGGAGCTTTGTAGTCAAATGATTTCTTTGAAAATAGACAACAATCTAAGAATTCTGTAGAAAAAGTTCAAAGAATATGTAATTTTATTTTTAATTAATAAAAAGGTTATTTTTGAAATATTTATATTTTTTAAAATTAACAATTAAATTAAAAACAAAATCATCCCAAACTAGTCAATTATTAGAACAAAAATAATAACATCTAATATAAATTTCGTTCATACACAGAATTTGAGAGTTCTAATAGTACGTAACCTTTCCGACTCTCTCACAAACTTTCTAACTTGTAAGATAAAAAAAATGATAGTACTTCAAAGAGACAAAGCTTACATGGTTTCCTAAATGTCGACCATGAAATTTCTCCTATAAATTTGATTCAGACAATATTAATTTAAGTGATTCGAGTTTAATTTTATGTTCGTACATTGAAATGTTTGAATTTATTTCAAAAATTTCAATTTTAATACATTAATTTATTGAATAATTTACTTAATATATGATTTTTATGTTAAGTTCATACACTCAAATTTTTGTTTAGTATATACTTAAAAAATATTGATTACATTTTATCTTTAAAATTTTAAGTATTTTATAAACTTTAGGTGCTAGTAGTGTACCCTCATAAGATCCGACACTTCTTTATGACAATGGAGTATCCATAGGCACTAAATTTCCTACTCGAACTCGATTGTATATCAGGAAAATCTCGAGAGGTTCTCAAACTTTATATCAAATCCATTCCACAAGCTTACAAGATAGGATGATGAGTGTTCAATGTTCCTTTTCTGCTTCCAAGTAGATTGGTAACTTATTATAATTAATCAGGTTTTAAAAATTTGTCAAATTTGATCGGATTTGAATATTCGAACATGACTTTGTGTTGGATCAAATTTATGTAAAAGAGTGTGGTCCAAGTCGAGGATGTTACAAGTCTAAATTGCTTTTGAATATGTGTATAGATTCATTTTAGGACCACTATAGTTAAAAAATGAAAGCGACTAAACTCCTTTTTTATAATTATCGATTTTTTCAAACCCCTCCCTTTTTTCTTGGAAGATCAAAATCCCAAAAAGTGGTTTATTGAGAAGGAAGCATTTTAGGGGATATCTAAGAATGGCACAAAAATCATTGACATTGTTTTGGAAATGTCTACATTTGCATGCTTAGAGGATTAGGGATGACAATTTTAACCCAGCCTGTCTGATTTTATTTTGGCTCGAGTTAACTAGAATATGGGCAGGTTATCGGCTAAAAGTGGAAGGTTCGACTGTTACTTTAAAAATGACATGCTTAGAGAAGTAGGGATGCCAATTTTGATCCGGGCCGTCCGACTCAATTTTGACCCGAGTTGACCCCATTACGAATAGGGCATCGACTAAAAGTGGACGGTCCGACTGTTACTTTAAAAATGACGTCTTTTTATATTTTTTAAAAAATTTATAAATTGGGTCGAGTTAACCCGGCCTGCCTATGGCTCATCGCGCCATGAGTTGATCAACCCGTAGTCAGGTTAGGCCACGGGCTGATCTATTCCAACCATCGAGCCATGGGCTAGCCTAGCCCGTAATTAGGCCAGCTCGAACCGATCCATTGACATTCTTACAGCTTAGCCCGTAGTTAGGCCAGCTAGGACCGATCCATTGACATTCTTACTGTAGAAGAAGCTTCCCTTTTTTTCAATAGTGGGATATGGCACAAAGACATTTGTTAGGGTGGGACAATAACTATTGTGTGTAAGGTACACATCAAATTTCTCAAATTTATATTAACAATGTTTTTTATTGCATTTTCAAAAAATATGATCATATACATTTAAGATAAAATTAAAAGTAATTTGAAATGTTTCATAAATTATTTTAATAAAATTGTAAATTGATTTTAATAATAATTTTTTATTATAGTTGCTTTGATATGAACTTAATGAAAAAACATATTTTGAAAAATATGATCGAATAAATGTTAGATAAAATTTAAAGCAATTTTAAAATGTCTAATAAATCTTAAATTTTTTATCTTATAAATTATTTTAATTAAATTGTAATAATCTAATTTTAATAATAATTTTTATTTTAGTTAATTTGATATGAACTTGATAAAAATTTAAAATTTTTAATTAACATAAAGTATTTTTTAAATTAATCTAAAATAATAAAATACTCTTTATAATTTATAAAATTAAAAGAACACCAAGTCCTTTTCTCTTAATTGCATTTAAGATAGATTAGTGATTAATTAATTATAAGTACTATTATTAAATTTTTTAAAATTGAAAAAAAGAGAAAAAAGAGAAAGGGCAAAACCGTCAAAAAGAAAGGCAAGAAGCGTTAAGAGCGGGAATTGGGACAAAATCACGCGTGAGATGGGCCACGCCCTCATCAGTCATCATGCTCCTTCATTCCTTCCTCCTTTGATGGTCATCATCATCATCCATGTTTCTAATTGTGGGGTCACGCGCATCACGCACGCGGGGAGGCATGACTGGGCACGTGCCAAGGTACTTTCAAATTGTTATTATTATTTATTAAAATAAAAGCAAAAGACGATTTTATTCCTTTTTTCAAATAATTGGTATTATTGACCGCCTGCTGTTGCTAAGTCCAAGTGAAGGGTATTAAGGAGACAAAAAGTTGAGTTGTTGGGTCCCACACCTTTATCACTCCCCACTGTGTCCCACTCCACCTCCTCCTTTTTGATAATTTATACATAACATCATACATACGATACAAGTGAATTTGTGTTCACACCATGCACGTTTTGGTACTTTCGCTCCACTCTTTTATTTTTTAATTTATTTTAAATTTTAAACTATTTTAAAATAGGTAAAAAGTAGAAGATTATTTTGATTGAAATTTCTATAATGCCCTCGCGGGAGACGAGTATAGTATAATACCGCGTTAAGTACATTTCTTCCTAGGACTGCCCAAAACACTTTGCTTCTTTCCTTTCCTGTTATGTTCTGCCCCCTTCCTTTTATTTTTTCAATAAAAAGAGAATATAGGGATAGCTTTTTACTTATTTAATAGCAAAATTAGATATAATATTGTAGATAAATATTTGAAAAAGAAGCCAGTTGTTTTCATCTGTTCGGATTATATTAAATTTGTTGATCACATGCAAACCGCGTTCGAACCGTATGTTTTTAGGATGTTATCGGCTTGATCCGACCCGTTGGCTTACTTAGTGAATATAAAAACGTTATATCCCAAACTAAAAATGCATCATTCATATAATGGATGATATAATGAAGTGCATAATGATACTAGAAACTTAAATTACAAGGTACAAGAAGCATGTGCTCTTGTACTAACAATCATAATAGTACCAAATGCCTTGGGAACCATCATAGTTCCAATGTATTTACCTACCCCAAATGATGGTACACAAGCATTTTGCTTGTTCAAGGATCTTTGGCGTATAATTTTACATAATCTCGAGTGTTATCGGTTTAGATCAAATAAAGTAAATAAGCAAAAATGAAGTCTTACCATAACCAACTAACTTTCAACTTAACATATCAAGTTGGATAAGCCAAATTTGAAGCAAAAATAAGAAATATGTACGGTACTATTAAATCATTGTAAAAGTTGGGGAAAAGATGTTGGCCGGATGTATTGTGATGATTCACTTCTAAGTTAATATACCGATGATACAAAAGAAGATGATTACGTCCTGCCAACTTTGTCGTTATCTTAAGGAATGCTTTGGATAAAGGATAATAACAAACAAAGTAAATGATAAGCATGTTCAATCCTTTTCACAAAGTCAAACCAGGCAATGAAAGCATGGCTCACAAGATATGATAATAGTATACATTAAGCTGTATTAATTGGACATTAATGACACAGGATCTTGGTTGGAGAATATAATAAGTCTTGTGCAGTGTCCTGTACTGTACATCTATGTTATGCATGAATGAATTATACCCTGTAGTTACCTACGACAAGTGGCTAAAACTTTGTGATCCCCAGGTGAAAAAAGAGCGTGAGATAGCTTGACAAAGATGGGTCTTATGGGTTCTGACGAGCCACTATTCTCTTACAGGTGCTATAATTGTATTGGCCTATTCAGGATGAGCGTGTTTTGAAATGGTAGTAAATGAAAATGGTTTCTCTTTTTTTACAAAAGTCGAAATCTTGAAGAATGGTGAGATGAAAACAATTTCCCAATTAGGGTGTTTCAACAATGATTAAGCCTAAGGAAGGAGGAAAATTGGCACTGTTCGTGGTTTGTAGAGATACGTGTTCTGAGAAGAAGGTAGTGTCTGTATGGGATGGTGGTCCAGGATGCTAGTCTCTGTCAGGGTTCACCTGGAAACTCCACAGTGGAGAATGTTGGAGAAACACTTTAAAAATATGTTTGGTTCTTGAGAAATTGGTGGGAAATTGAAATGACTTTCTTGGATCCTGTGAGACACAAGCACTGTTACACACCAAATTTATAAAGAGAAAATTAAAAAATCTGATAAAGCAAACAAGGAATGATGAAAAGTAAAAACAAAAAGAAGGGAAAAGAAACCAAGAAAACCAAAAGTATGTGGGAGAGCAGACAAAGGAGAAATACTTAGTAAAGAGAAAGATGGTGGAACTGTAGTGTAGTGTAGAGTGACACAGGCGCTTATTAACACACCAAACGGCAAGAGATGAGACTCTTGGCAGTAGTTGTTACTCTTTCCCTCTCTTCTTTCTCTCTCTGTCTCATTTCTCCAGCAAATAATCATTGATCATGAAACACTCTCAGTGCTCAGCACTCAAAAAAAGCAACATCATCTCTGCTCATCAAAACCAGCCTTCCCTTAAATTTGCCTCTCTTAGCCTTGCTCATCTCTCAACCAAAATCTCCATATCCTAGGTAACCATGAAACCTCATTTTCTCTTCTTTCTCTTCGCATTCATTTTCTTCTATAGACCATGGTTAGTGCTTTCTGCTACAGCCTTGCCTCTACAACTTCGTGCTCTCCTTTCTTTGAAGTTCTCGTTAAAAGATCCGCATGACACATTCCAGGAATGGGACCTAACTCCTAGCTTCTCCAAGTCTGATTCACAAGAGCCAATTTGGTGTTCATGGGTTGGTGTCAAATGCAATCCCAAAACAGGTCAAGTCACATCACTTAATCTTTCCCAGCGAAATCTCTCAGGTATTATTCCAGCGGAAATCCGATACTTGAAGAGCTTACTCCACCTGAATTTGAGCAGAAATTCGTTTGATGGTCAATTCCCACAAACCATTTTTGGACTAACTGACATTAGGACACTTGATATAAGCCATAACGTCTTCAACTCAACTTTCCCGCCTGGGATTTCCAAGCTCAAGTTCCTGAGACATTTCAATGCATATAGCAACAGCTTCACTGGACCACTACCAAAAGAATTGATCTTTCTACACTTTTTGGAGCAGCTCAACCTCGGTGGTAGTTACTTTGATGGAGAGATTCCGATGAGCTATGGGACTTTTCCGAGATTGAAGTTTCTTAACTTAGCTGGGAATCAACTTCAAGGGCCACTGCCAACACAATTAGGATTCTTAAGCCAGCTCGAGCACATGGAGATTGGATACAATATCATGTTCTCAGGCAGAGTACCGGAGGAGTTTGCATTGTTAACTAATCTTCAGTACATGGACATCTCGAATTGCAGCCTCTCCGGTGAGCTCCCTCAAGGAATTGGAAACTTAACAAAGCTGGAGTACTTACTGCTTTTCTCGAACAATTTAACAGGCGAAATCCCAGTAAGTTTTGCGAACTTAAAAGCTCTGAAGATTTTTGATTTGTCAGATAATGGATTATCAGGCATTATTCCAGAAGGTTTATCTTCTTTAAAAGAGCTAACCAGATTGAGCCTGATGAAGAATGAATTAACCGGAGAAATACCACAAGGAATTGGTGAGCTTCCAAACATGGACACACTATTACTGTGGGACAATTCGCTCACCGGAATTCTCCCGCAAAAACTGGGCTCCAACGGAAAATTACAATGGCTCGATGTGTCATCCAACTCGCTTACTGGTCCAATCCCACCAAATCTTTGTCAAGGAAATAAGCTTTTCAAGCTCATACTCTTCTCTAACAACTTCATCGACAAAATTCCACCTTCACTCGCTAACTGCACCTCACTGGCAAGGTTTAGAATTCAAAACAATCAACTCAACGAGTCAATCCCAAGCGGTTTCGGCCTCCTGAAGAACCTAACATTCATGGACATAAGCAACAACAACTTAACCGGCACAATCCCTCTAGATCTCGGCAATGCACCAGAGCTACAGTACATCAACATCTCAGGAAACTCATTCCACAGCGCTCTTCCAACAAATATCTGGAATGCATCGAATCTTCAGATATTCTCCGCCAGTATGTCCAAAATCGTCGGGAAAGTCCCCGACTTTATCGGTTGCAGCAGTGTGTACAGAATCGAACTGCAAGGAAACTCTCTCAACGGTACAATCCCCTGGGACATTGGTCATTGCGAGAAGCTTCTATCCTTAAATTTAAGCAGCAACTCGCTCACCGGAATAATCCCCTGGGAGATATCGGCGTTGCCGGCGATAACCGCGGTTGACCTCTCCCACAACCTCCTCACCGGGACGATTCCCTCCAATTTCGAAAACTGCACCACATTGGAGACCTTCAACGTGTCCTACAACCGCCTAACCGGTCCTATCCCGAACACTGGTTCGATATTCCGTAACCTACATCCATCGTCGTTCTCCGGAAACGAGGGACTGTGCGGAGGCATCTTCTTCAAACCATGCGCCGCCGATACATTAGAGGCTGGAGAGTTAGAAGTACGCCGGCGACAACAGCCGAAGAAGACGGCGGGGGCTATCGTGTGGATCATAGCGGCGGCGTTCGGAATCGGACTCTTCGTGCTCGTCGCCGGTACAAGATGTTTCCACGCAAACTATAACCGGAGGTTCATCAACGACCACCGCGAGATCGGGCCGTGGAAAATAACCGCTTTTCAGCGGTTAAACTTTACGGCTGATGATGTGTTGGAGTGCTTGTCAATGAGCGATAAGATCCTAGGGATGGGGTCCACAGGGACCGTGTACAAAGCAGAGATGCCAGGTGGCGAGATCATAGCGGTGAAGAAGCTGTGGGGCAAGCACAAGGAGAGCATCAGACGGAGGAGAGGGGTGTTGGCAGAGGTGGACGTGTTAGGGAACGTGAGGCACAGGAACATAGTGAGATTGTTAGGGTGCTGCAGCAACAGGGAGTGCACGATGCTGCTCTACGAGTACATGCCCAATGGGAATTTAGACGATTTACTGCATGGGATAAACAAGGGAGAGAACTTGGTCTCTGATTGGTTTACGAGGTACAAGATTGCCCTAGGTGTGGCTCAGGGGATTTGCTATCTCCACCACGACTGTGATCCGGTGATCGTTCACCGTGATCTTAAGCCTAGTAATATTCTATTGGACGGTGAGATGGAAGCCAGAGTAGCCGATTTCGGTGTCGCTAAGTTGATCCAGAGTGATGAGTCCATGTCTGTCATCGCCGGATCTTACGGCTACATCGCACCAGGTCAACAACAGTTCCTTCTTTTTCATTTTTAAGTATAATTCCTTTTGTTGGAGGACTGAAACGTCCACTTGCAGTGTCAAATCTGTCAAAGACTTGACATTGAAAAGATGATAAAACTCTTTTGTCGGGTCGGGTATTAATATTTGAGTTATATTATACCAACCCATAATGATAATACCTTCTCTTTTCACTTTTATTCCCTTCTTTTCCTTTTAATAAAGCATATGGGGTAGGACTAATTAACCATCTTTCAAAGATAAGTGAATCCTCATTGTAGTAATATTAAGTTCATATGGACCGCGGAGTTTTCGGACTGGGTGTAATGATGATTACGATCAATTTTCAAAATTACATAGTGTTACTGAATCTGATAGGACCCTCTATGAAATGATTCTTAATATCCTTCTATTCATTGTGCTTTTGATGGTATGATTGATTTGCTTTATGAATTTCTCTCGCAGAATATGCTTACACTCTACAGGTTGACGAGAAGAGTGATATTTATAGCTTCGGGGTGGTGTTAATGGAGATTTTAAGCGGTAAAAGATCGGTTGACTCGGAATTTGGAGATGGTAATAGCATTGTGGATTGGATTAGGTCTAAGATCAAGACGAAGGATGGTATAAATGATGTTTTAGACAAGAATGCAGGAGCTGCAATACCGTCGGTGAGGGAGGAAATGATGCAAATACTTAGGATTGCTTTGTTATGTACTAGCCGGAATCCGGCGGACCGGCCGTCGATGAGGGACGTGGTTTTAATGCTACAGGAAGCTAAGCCGAAGAGGAAGTTGCCGGAAACCATTTTTGGCAGTAACGGTGGTGACAATCTGATTACTGCCGAGTGTGATGTTGAAGAAAAACCTAGCGGGGAGTGTTAATATCATCAATTTTTACTACTAACTTTTTTTTTATTTTTAATTTCTTTTAATTTCTTATTTTCAAAAGGGTGGGGCGATTGGTATAGGATATGTGATTTTTACTTTATTTTGAATGGAATTTTCAAGTGTTCTTGTTCTATTTTGTGCTTGGGACAGCATATATTTTTAATTTGGCATATAAAATTAAGAATTAATAATTAAAACTAAGAGTTATATTGTTACACAACTTGTATTTTTTAATAAAATAGAAAATTAAAGTGATTATTATGAAATTTAATGAAAAAAAACCCAAATAAAGTATTAATTTATTCCAAAATAAGATGTTACAGGTTTAAAAGGTTCCGATAGATAAAAATATTATCCTTAATTTAAAATTTATTTGAAAAAGAGGTTGTTAAAGAAAAATTAATTAATTAATTTTTGTTTATAAAAATCGATTATAAGTTTTTATTTTATTTTTTATTTCAATTTTCAGATAATTATCATTTTTTATAGTATTATTTAGGTTATATATATATATATATATATATTTGGTTAAATTTCTGTTTGTTCATAAGTACAAAATATACAGTCCTATATATTGAACTTAATCATTTTAACACTACATCGTTTTGTGTAATAAAATAAATAAAAATAATAAAAGATGTTATATGATAATTAAATAATATGATAAGCTATAAATAATAAATTCAAAATTATAAAAATTAAAACAACAAGATTAAATTACAAAAAAAGTTAATAGATTTAACCTTTTATATTTAAATACTTATCCTTTAATCTGATTTGATTCAAACATAATCTTTTTATCTTCACCTTAAGCAATCACTAATAAACTAGGCCTAATTGATTTAACTGAATTTAGATTTAAGTTCAAGCATTAAATTTTAACTTGACTTAAAATTAAAATTAAAATTAATAATTTTTTTAAATCTAATCAATCATGGTAAATTAGTTCAAGTTTGGATCAGTATTACCTAAAATTAACATATCATACTAAATTTAATAAGATCCGAGTTTTGACTCGAATTCAAGTATTATTGAATTCAAATCTTAATTTCGAGTTCTGATTCATCAGATTTTTTATTTCAGTATTTTGCACTCGAGTGAGACAAAGCTTGAAATAATAGAAGATTCATAAATTAATTCCAAATTTTCTAATTGCATATTATTATAAAACTACAAATGGACTAAGAATAAGATATTATATAGAAACAATAAAAATAGTTAGTAATTATCAGCTCTTTTTTTTATAAATGAAATGCACTTGAAATTCCTTCTGTTTAGATGAATTAAAGTTTCAGTTCAACTATCATACCAGTAGGGGATGAGTCTTTGTTAGCGGGATATATGGAGTAGATATGAGTTATCTAACTATTATTGTATATGATCAGTTATTAACTAACTGTTAAGATACGATAGCAGTAGATCCCTTCTATTGTATTACTCATGTATCTCATAAGAATGAATTATATGAAGAGAAGATCTCTTTCTTAAAAAAAAAGTCTTCATAGTATTAGGGCATATCCCAAACCTATCTCGTACTGAAATACCTTACATCATAACTTTGTCAACCTCTCACTATGTCAAACGAAACTGTCAATAGTAACCCTCAACCCATCATCATGAATCACGATAGTGCTCCTTTTCCCATCACCATCATCCTTGATGAAACCAACTACCTCCCAACTCATGGAAATGCAAATCACCGCATGCAACAAAATTGGATATTTGACTGGAGCTGCAGAGAAACCGAACGAAGGAGACCCTACATTGGCCATTTGGATCACTAATAACTAGAAAGTTCGTAGTTGGCTTATTGAAGCCATGAGTTTGACCCTTATGCGTCGGTTTATTCGATTGCCTACTAAAAAGGATATATAGGATGCTCTTGCTCGTATGTTGATCCTGGAGATGAAGCGGTGATCTTCCAACTCAATAAGAAGTCATTTACAATGAAGCAGAACAGAAGATCAATATTTGTGTATTATAATGAATTGGTTGTGATCTTTAAAGAGATCGACCACCACACCAGAGAACAAGCAGAGTCAGTCCCAGGTGTAGTACAGGTACATGTAGCAATGACAAGGTTATGGGTTCATATCTTTCTTGCCGGACTCAACCCTGAATTTGATCAAGTGCGAAATGAGATACTTCGAAAAGAAGCTCGACTTGATGTGGAAAGCACGTATGCATACGTTTGGAGAGAATCTCAACAGCGCCAAGTAATGAATAGTGATCAAGCACCAGTTGATAGTATTGTTCTTCTTGCAAAACAGACACACCAGGGGCTCAACCTTGGAACTTCGAAGCCGAAAGGCTGGAAGAATGAATCCTTGATACGTTCTTACTGTGGCGAGACAGGTCACCCGAATCAAAAATGCTACGAACTCATTGGCTACCCTGAATGGAGGGATTTCTCTAAGAATCCTAGGAGAAAAATTAATCCAAAAGCCATGAATACTCAATCTAACAACAGACCCAACTCTACTACACTTGAGCCTGACTCAATAAACCCAACTGCCAATGTAGTTCTTCAGAATGCGACTGGTAAGGAAAATTTTCTAATCTCATATAACAAATGAATTATTGACTCGGGTGCCTCGGATTACATGACAAATGATGTCAAACTATTAACACAAGTACAACCTCATTTAGAGTCACATTTATCCACAACAAATGGAGAAGAAGTAAGTGTCGAAGGACAGGGCTCATGTCGCATCTTTGAAAATATAACAGTGGATACAATTCTTCTTATTCCATCACTAGATTATAAGTTAATGTCTGTTAGTCGAATCACTACTACGTTATCATGAACAGTAACATTTTGGCCTTCATTCTGTGTATTCTAGGACATTCTAACTCAAAGGATCATTGGCTATGGTGTTAGATGAGGCAATCTTTATTATCTAGATCTGGAACCATGTGAATCAGTACGAGCAAATAATGTGGTTAAGGATCAAATTGAATGTAACACCCCACTCCCGCGTGACCCGAACCTGATATCGTTAGTGATATCCGAGTCCGTGCCCCGTGAGGGTGGCGTATTACATCAGTCGGTCAAAACTCAGTATGCGATATTTTTTTTAAACATTCATTCGTGCAAAATGGACAGTAATAATCGGAGCCCACGTTCAAAAATAAACAGTTTCAGTTTCAGAGATCAATATTTTTAGTTAATACAATTATTTTCAGTTATTACAAGCAGTCAACAATAATTTACACTACCCATTTAATGAACAATAAGCCATAATCAAATTGGGCTCATTATAACTACGAGCATCTTTTTCAGAATACAATTATGAGACACTAATGCAGACGCGAACTGATCCCAACCTCTATCCTTCACTCGCCTACAGTAGACATACTCCCGTGTCAAACGGGGTATTCTTCAAGACCTGAAAAATAGGTGCAAAATTTTGGTGAGT
>JAOTAX010000007.1:27167412-27190246 GCA_025629825.1 Erythroxylum guanchezii
ACCCTACAAACATATTCAATAGTCCAGTACCAATTGACAGTAGAAAATCAACCGGTTCGCCACTTGGCGATTTTTTTTCGGTTCGGGAATTTTGTCCGAAAAATTTCAGAAAAATTCCTATAATTCCCGTAAAATGTAAAACACATAAAAACTCAGTCCAATAATTTTTTTTCAATACAAATTCCACATTAATCACAGTAAAATTCCGTTTAGGCCTAATTATCGGGAAATATCATGAATGCATGTACAGTTATTTCATGTGCACAAATTCACTGTTTGCAAATACCAATATGCGTGAACAATTCTAATTAATTCCAATTACTTTCATCCTTTGCTAAATTACTATTTTACCCTTCCTATCGGGGGTGGGATGTTACATTGAAGCAGATATGTGGCTATGGTATCATCGTATGGGTCATCTTTCCTTTGGGTATTTCAAGAAACTGAAGCCTAGTTTGTGTTCTAAGGTGAATAATTCCAATTTCCGTTGTGAAACTTGTGAACTTGTAAAGTGTCATCGTGTTTATTATGCACCTAGTATGAATAAAAGCAATGAACCTTTTATGGTCATTCATTCTGATGTTTGGGGCCCTGCGGCCATACCCTCATTTTCGAATGTCCGTTATTTTATCACTTTTATTGATGAATGTAGCAAAATGGTGTGGATTTCTTTACTTAAGAAAAAAAAGTGATGCTTTCTAAAAAGGTTTAAGCAATTGAGATGAATAAGGCTTGTATCTTTCTATTGATGAATTACAGTTTATATACAATTACAATTGATATCTTGAGCAATCCTGATAATACTCAACAACTTAGTTTAAACTATACAAATGCTAACTAATTGATAAGGAGAAAAGACCAAGTCAAATATTTTGAACTTAAGGAACGTTATCCTTGTTACGCCCCCGCAAGTTGTGGGTTGGCTTGACAAGCGACAACTTGGTGAATAGACGATCAAAAGCTGGGCGTGCCAATGGCTTTGTGAGCAGATCAGCGACTTGGTCAACAGTGTGCAGATGTCGAATTTCGATCTGCTTGTTGGCTACTTGATCTCGGACAAAGTGAAAGTCAATGGCTATATGCTTCATTCGACTATGAAAGACAGGATTTTTGCATAGATATGTTGCTCCTACATTGTCTGAGTACACGGTAGGAGGTCCAGCAAGAGTGTAATGGAGCTCATGAAGGAGATTTGTTAGCCAATTTGATTCGACAGCTGCAGCAGCTACCGCTCTATATTCAGCCTCTGTCGATGAGCGCGACACCGCTCGTTGTTTCTTTGAAGACCAGGAAATTGGTGTGCTCCCTAAGTAAGTGATGTAGCCTGTTGTGGATGTGCGATCAACCAGATCACTTGCCCAATCCGCATCAGAGTATACAAATAAATGATTGGAGCTATCTTTTACAATGTGAAGTCCATACATAGAGGTTTGTTGTAAGTATCGAAGCAACCGTTTTAGAGACCGCAAATGCGTTGAGCTTGAGCAGTGCATGAATTGAGCTAGCTTATTTACTGGAAAAGCAATGTCTGGCATCGTGAAGGCTAGATATTGAAGTTTCCCAACCAGTTTCCTATATGTAGAGCCATCAATAACATCGTCTGGCAATGAAGATTGAAGAGATGTGTCCGAACTCATTGGAGTTGAAATCCCTTTTGAATCCTGCTTTTTTGCTTCATGAAGAACATCAGAGATGTATTTTTGTTAAGAAAGCAAGAGACCACCATTAAATGGAGTAACCTCAACACCAAGAAAATAATGTAGGCTGCCAAGATCTTTGAGAGAAAATCGTTGTGCCAAACCATTGATAATTTGACAAACAGTGGCATGTACATTGCCAGTTATTATAATGTCATCAACATATATCAATATGTAGACTATTATACCAGACTGCCGAAGAATAAATAAGGAAGAATCAGACCTCGAGCACTTGAAGCCAACACTTATTAGATAGTTTGTGAGTTCGGTATACCAAGCGCGCGGCGCCTGCTTAAGACCATAGATTGCTTTCTTCAATTTGCAGACATGTGATGGAGCCGATGAGTCAACAAATCCGGGAGGTTGTCTCATGTACACCTCTTCATCAAGGGTGCCTTGTAGGAATGCATTGTTTACATCTAATTGTCGAATCAGCCAAGAGTTTTGAACGAAAATGGCTAGAACAAATCAAATTGTAGCAGGTTTGACAACAGGGCTGAAGGTGGATGTTTAATCAATTCCAGCTCGCTGAGTAAATCCTTTAGCAACGAGGCGAGCTTTGTACCTGTCAACTGTACCATCAGGTTTATATTTTATACGAAACAACCAATTGCAATCAACCACATTCCGAGAGGGATCATATGGTACCAATTCCCACGTTTGGTTCTTAACTACTGCTTCATATTCGGACATCATTGCTTGGTTCCAATGGGAATGACGTTGAGCTTGTTTGTAGGTGGTGGGCAGATTGGTTAATGGTGAAGTATCGGTAAAGGCAGTAAGGATTTTCGGTTTTGTAATGTTGTTCTTGGAGCGTGTGACCATAGGGTGGGTGTTGGTGTCTCGTGGAATTGGATTATGGCTGGTTGGTGGGGTTGTTGTGTTCGGTTCGGGCTCGGTTCTTTGTGGAGATGACATAGCTTGAGTTTGGATAGAGGTTGTAAGGGATGGGTCGGGTTCAGGGGGCATGTGTTGGGAACCGTTATGAAATGGAGAAGCATTGTGTTTTGATTGCAGTAAGGTTGTATCGGTGGAGGGAGTGATACCTGAATGCGGTTGCGTCTCCGATTGCTGGACGATAGAGATGGGAGAAGGCAGCTTGAGAGCATCCTGCGCAAGTACATTAATATCGGAATCCAAAAGATTAGTATCCTTGTGTTGATCAATGACATCCCAAGAGGTAATTTTCAAATTTTGTTGCAATTTTGAAAAAATTGTTTGAAAAGGAAATTCATTTTCATAAAATTGAACATCACGGAATAGATAAATTTTTGATGAAACAGGATCATAACACTGATGGCAATAGTATTTAGGAGAAAATCCTAAGTAAACACATGAAGAGGATTTGGTTTCAAGCTTGTGCTTGGCATAAGGTCGCAGCCATGGATAGCATAAGGAGCCAAAGGTTTTGATGTTGTCTAGTTTAGATGGGGTTCGAAATAAGATTTCATGTGGTGTTTGATTTTGTAGGATTGCGGATGGCATTTTGTTGATGAGGAAGACGACCTGGTGACAAGCAAAGGTCCAAAATTGGGGTGAGAGAGAGGCTTGGTGCATCAATGTTTTTGCGGTTTCAATCACATGACGGTGTCGTCTTTCAACTGGAGCTACTCGTTGTGGGGTGTATGGTGGGGAGATTAAATGCTGAATTCCATGGTTGTTTAAATAATTTGACAGACCAACATATTCTTTGCCACCATCTGTATAGAGTGAAAGAATTTTGGTTTCAAAGTAACGTTCTAAAAGAGGATGAAGTGTTTTAAAAACATTTTGTACTTCATCCTTTGTTTTAAGAGTATGCAACCACATATATCTTGAGTGTTGATCAACAAAAAGTACATAATAGTGTTTTTGATTAATTGAAACAACAGGAGAAGGCCCCCATAAATCACTGTAAAGAGTTTCAAGTGGTTTTATACTTTGCAAGAAATTTTCAGAAAACGGCAATCTGGGCATTTTATTCGAAACACAAGAGTTACAAACGGAACTAGTTTTTAAGTTGGAATATGGTATTGAAAACTGATTTAAAATTTGAAATAAAGTTCGTCGATTAGGATGCCCTAATCGACAATGCCACAGATCTAAAGATTGTGTTGCCAGGTTGCATGTTGGAGCTTGAAAAATGTCTCTTGGCCACTCATACAAGCCATCTCTATTCGGTCCTTGCAGTAGAGGCACTCCCGAATTCAGATCCTTCACAGCAAAAGAGTAAGGAAAAAATTCAATTGATGTTTGATTGTCAAGGCAAAATTTGGAAACTGAAAGCAGATTATATGCAATGTTTGGAGAGCATAAAGTATTGGATAGCTGAAAATTGCGAGTTGAAGCATTAAGATAAGTTTTACCAGTGTGAGATATTGGAATGGTGTTACCATTACCCATTGTGATCTCTGTTGGGCCGTGGTAGTCATACATATGGACTAAGTTGCCAGGATCGGCAGTCATGTGGTGGCTAGCTCCAGAGTCTACCACCTATGTTTGTTGCGGTGGTGGATTGTGATTGGCATAATTGGCTCGAGCCTGAAGATGATTGTGTGATTGCGAGCGACAGACTTTAGCCGTGTGACCAACACGATCACATAGCTGGCATCTTGGTTTCTCGGGTGTTTGAGAATTCCAATTTCGCTGCGGACGCTAGTTAGGATTGTAAGAGCTGCCTCTAGATGATGAACGCCAATTTTGATTCGAATTGGACGATGGCTTACGAGAGTTACCGGTTTGAGCAACAACAGCAACAATTTGCAGGTTTTTTTTGTTTTCTTCATTTTGAAGAAATAGCTCGTGATCGAGAAGCTTTTCATAAAACTCCTCTTATGAGATTGGTGTTGATCGAGATCGCATTGCGGCAGAAATAGCTATGTATTCAGGCCCAAGTCCCTGTAAAATTCGAACCATTAACTGAACATCGGTTAATGGTTCCCCGGTAGTGGCTAGTTCATCCGCAATTGAGCGGATATCATGAAGATATTCAGCAATGGATCGGGTATTTTTGGTGATTCTGGCAAGTTGGTCTTGTAAATGGATTAGTCGAGTTTGGGATTTGTTGGCAAAAGCTGTTTGAAGAGAGAGCCAGGCTTTGTGCGTTGTTGGAAAATTGGCTACAGTCGAGGCAAGGGAGGATATGACGGATGCTAGTATAGCATTTTGAATGAGTTGATCTTGTTGAAACCATTTAATATAGGCTGGATTTGGGTTCGTTTGATTGTTGGCAGTGACGGTTTCGGGTGGAGCAAGGATTGTGCCATCGAGATGGCCAAAGACATTGTGTCCATGCATTAGCATGAATACTTGAGCTTTCCAGGTGGTGTAATTTTGGCTGCCAGTGAGCTTGATTGGTAGTTGGGAAGCCGGATTAAATTGGACGGCAGTGTTGGTGTTGGGAGTGTGGTTGTCGGAGTTGATAACAGTAGCGGCCATTGATTGATTGATTGATGAAAGGGATGACGAGGAAAAAAAAGTTGGAGGATCAGCTCGTGTGAGATTATAAGGCTCTGATACCATAAAGAGGTTTAAGCAATTGAGATGAATAAGGCTTGTATCTTTCTATTGATGAATTACAGTTTATATACAATTACAATTGATATCTTGAGCAATCCTGATAATACTCAACAACTTAGTTTAAACTATACAAATGCTAACTAATTGATAAGGAGAAAAGACCAAGTCAAATATTTTGAGCATAAGGAACGTTATCCTTGTTACTTTCCAAGATTTTCGGGATTTTTATAAAATGGTGCAAGTATAGTATAAACGAAATATTGGAATATTGTAAACAGATAATGCAACATAATATGTAAACTCTGTGATGGCTGAATTTGCTCATGATAATGAAATTAAGCACCAAACCTCATGCTCTTACGCCCCTTAACAAAACAGATTAGCCAAATGTAAGAATTGACAACTCCTTGAAGTGGTTTATGCCTCACTTTTTGGTATGAATATGCCTCGAACCTATTGGGAAGAGGCTGTGAAATTTGCTATTTATTTGTAAACCGAGTTCCCTCCAGCTTCCTGGATTTCCAAACTTCACTACAAAAGTTGCAGTCTCTATTAGAGATTCCACACATACCAAATCTAAAACCCTGTATTTTTGGTTGCACAACTTACGTCCACATCCCTCAACCTTTACGTGGCAAACTAGATCCACGTGCTATAAAGTGCGTTTTTGTCGACTACCTAAAATTTCAGAAAGGTTACAGGTGCTATGACCCAAAGGCTCGTAAACTCTACGCTACTTTGGACGTCACCTTCGTCGAATTTGAGCCACATTACACCACTCATGATACTTCCCTTCAGGGGGAGAAGATGTTGCAAATGAGAAGGGAAGCATGGAGGACATTGACGTCAAGCATGAACTTGAAAAACTTGTAGAACTACAAACCATACTTGGAAAGGGTGAAACTCATCCGTGTAGTGTACCAAACTTCTCAGAAGAACCAATAAGCCCAATATTGCCTACACCATTAGCTAAAGGATCCTTCTCGAATGTCCCCTTAGCCCAGAACATAGAGCCACCACCACAGGTAAATACTGAATCTAAATCTTCTTGTGATATATCACCACGTGATGAACCGTGTGTAGGTGGGGATCTTTAGCAACAACAAGAAGATGAAATTACTTCTACCATGATGGAACCATCCTCTAGGAAAAATGACCAAAATGTCAGAACCTCACAGAGAATAACAAAGGGTGTGCCGAAGAGGCAATATGAACCGGATTTGAAGGCATGAAGAAAGTACCCCATATGCAACTACATTTCAACCTCTGATCTCAAAATAACTAGTGAGCTCTATAATGTTCATATACCTATGAATGTACAGGAAGCATTGAATGACCCAAAATGGAAGGAAGCAATGGACGAAGAACTGAAGGCCTTGCAAAAAAACGATACATGGGAGCTAGTGACTCTCCTTGAAGGAAAGAGAACAATGGGTTGTAAATGGGTATTCACACCAAAGCTCAAGGAGGAAGGCAGCCTAGACCTTTACAAAGCTAGACTTGTCACAAAGGGATATACACAGAAGTATGGAGTGGATTACAATGAGACTTTCGCTCCCATTATGAAGATAAACACCATTCGAATCATACTCTCAATTGCTGCAAACAAAGATTGAACTGTTCAACAACTAGACATAAAGAAAGCATTTTTAAACGGGGAATTGGTGGAAGAAGTATACATGGACATTCTAGAAGGAGTTGAGTGCTCAAGAATACACAAAGACAAAGTGTGCAAGTTCCGAAAGTCACTCTATGAGCTGAAGCAATCACCACGAGCTTGAATTGGCAAGCTTGCAATCATTATGAAGGAGTTTGGTTACAACCAGAATAATGCTGATCATAAACTCTTTGTAAAACAGGCAGAAGAAAAAGTTACGATGATGCTCGTCTATATGGATGACATGGTCTTTACCGGAAGTGATCAAAAGGAGATTAACGACTTAAAGAAGCACTTGACAACGAAGTTCTGGATGAAGGATCTTGGAGAGCTTAACTACTTTCTCAGAATAGAGGTCACTAGAACAAACCGTGCAATTGTACTCACATAAAAAAAGTATATGTTGGACCTACTTGCAGAAACGAGTTTGACTGAATGTAAACCAACAGAAACGCCAGTTGAATTGAATCACAGATTGGGAATGTATACAGATCAGACTCCAACAGATAAAGGAGTTATCAACACTTAATTGGAAAGTTGAATTACCTCACGCATATACAACCAAATTTAGCACATGTTGTGAGTATCTTAAGCCAGTTTATGCATGCCCCTAGCGAGGATCATCTACTTGCTAAAGGCACACCTGGATGAGAATTATTCTTTGTGAGGAATGGAAACATTAAGATTGAAGGGTATTTAGATTCGAATTGGGTAGGTGACCGGATTACCAAAAGATCTACTACTGGCTATCTAACAATAGTGGGTGGTAATCTTGTAGCTTGGAAAAGTAAAAAGACAACAAGTGATGGCTAGGTCAAGCGCTGAAGTAGAATTTAGAAGCATAGCTCATGCACTATGTGAGTTGTTGTAGATAAGATGAATTTTCAGAGACTTGGGGATCGAAGTCAAACTACCCATGAACTTGCATTGTGATAATAAGGCAACAATTGAGATAGCATAGAACCTAGTTCAATACGATCGTACGAAGCATGTGGAAGTTGACAGGCACCTTATCAAAGAAAAGTTAGACGGTAATATCATGCAGTTTCTTTATGTACAATCACAACATGAGCTAGCAGATCTCCTTACAAAATCTGTCACCACGAATGCTTTCCATGACACATTGGACAAGTTGGGCATAAAAGATGTTCATGCACAAGTTGAGGGGGAGTGTTAGCGGGATACGTAGAGTAGATATGAGTTATCTAACTATTATTGTATATGATCAGATATTAACTAACTGATAATATACGATAACAGTGGATCCCTTCTGTTGTACCCTTCTGTTGTACTACTTATGTATATATACTGATCTTATAAGAATGAATTATATGAAGAGAAGATCTCTTTCTTTAAAAATGAAATGTGATTGAAGTTAATGGTTATTTTTATTTAAGAGAGAACTACAATTATTTTTATAACACATAATAATTATATGAGCATTATCAAATATTTTAAGTTTAGACAAATCCTAAAAATTAAAGTGTAATTTTTGTGAAAAAAAAGCTATAAACATTCTTTCATCAATGAGCTAGGAGTTTTTAGTGACAATAATCGATGTTCTTGAACTTGAACTGAAAGTTAAACATTAATACAAGAGATTTAAAGTTTAAAAGGAATTGATATTACATCGTTATAAAATTAGTTAAATATTAAAAAAAATTTAAAAAAATTTAAAAAATAATTGAAAAAGATTATCCTTACTTAACGAAAAATTTAAAGTTTATTTGAAAAAAGAGAATGTTAAATAAAAATTAATCCATTTATTTTGGTTTATAAAAATTGATTAATTTACAAAATTTGATTAAATAATTAATAAATTGATTGATTTTTAACAATAAAATTATTAAACTAAATCAAACTCGAAAATTGAAAATCAAATAAAAAATTGACTGATTCAAAATTTTCATTATTAAACTGGTCGATCTAATTCAATTTTTAAAATGTTGATAAGAATGAGATCACCTTATATATATATATAAAATACTAATATTATGTATTTAATTTATAATAATAATATAATTATCTAAATCTAGCACAAACTATTCGAGAAGTGATTCCAATTGAAGACTTACCTTATTAATCAAGCCTATTTTCCCTGATATGTTTCGAACATTTATATCATACATTAACATGGAGACTAAGTAAATTTGAGAGTTATAAAGAATATTGATTATTCTTCTTAAAATTATACAAAATTGTCAAGAAACCAATCAAATTAAAGATATAAACATTGAATTAAAATAATCTTTAATATTTTACTCTGGAAACCATAAATTAATTTTAAAATAATATTTTTTTCTTTGGTTAAATTCAATCTCACTTATAAAAGAATTTGAACCCCAAGACACATTAATATAGGTTGTGATCACCAAAAATACTCAGTTACTCACCATTAAATTAGTAAGATAAGATGTTTAAAATTTAAAAGATTCAATAGGTATTGGATAATGATAAAATAGAATAAAATTAAAAAATTTGAAATATAATTGAAAAAATTGTCCTTATTTATCGAAGAATTTAAATTTTAATTAAAAATAAATTGAAAATTGAAAATTAATTAATATATTTACTTTATAAAAATTTATTTATTTACAAAAATTAACTAATTAATTAATAAACTGATTAATTTTCAACAACAAGAGTTTGTACCGATGGAAATTAGTTGGGTTTTTAATCATTGTTACTCACCCAAAGTGACCAAAAATAATTTTAAACAAATTATGATAGAAAATAAAATAACAACAATAATGGAATATAATCTGTTCTACCATGATACATGCAAATTACAAAATTACAAAGGTGAAGAAAAGTAGAATAAAAGAACAATGGAAGGAAAAAGCGCTGATAAATTATGTAATAATTTGAAAGATCACAAACTCATGAATTATGATAAATGTAAATATAAGAAATTGAGATAATAGAAAAAACACAACTTGCAATTAAAATAATAATCTGGTTAAAAATATAAATTTAAAACTAGAGAAAGTAGATAAAACTATTAATTACAATAATGGTAGAAAGCAAAATTTAAAATTTTGTATTATTTGATAGATTATATCAATGTTTTAAAAATTGATTAATCAGATTTTTTAATAAATTAATCAATTTTTTTTGATTAATTTATTAATTAATAAGATAATTTTTGTAAATTATAGTTTATTGATTAATCTGATAGTTTGCATAAACTAAAAAAATAAGTTGATTAGTTTTATTCTAATACTCTCATTTTCTAATTAAACTTTAAAATTTTTATAATTAAAATACTTTTTCTCAGTTTTACGACGATCTAATACCGGTTAAACGTTAAACTTTTGGTTCAGTTTTTAAAATATTATATTATATATCTATCAAATAATATTTTGGCAAAAAAAAGTTGCATTATTTAAGACAACATGCAAACTAATTGCAGAAATACGGAAATAAACAGCATTAAAAAAATAAGAATACTACCCCCGATTAAATCTTCTCTAACAAAATGGAACCAAATCTCTGTTTGGTAAAGAAATAATTTGAAGATTGCAATTTTTTGTTATATACATAAATAGAATCAAGTAATTTCTGCAATTGGAAATAACAAAAACACGAACGAAAAAATGCTTTAATTCTATCAAGAAAGACTTCAAGATGCTGAGTGCTGAAACACGAGCTTGTAGCTTGTCATGGAGTTTTAGGTTCAAGCGACAGATTCCTGAGAAAGTGATGGAAAATGTCACGAGAATCTCTCATGCTTGAAATGCCGCAAGTTTAGCCACAGTAACCTCAGTTTCAGTAACTTCTGGGGCTGGTAAGTTGAGATCAAAGAACTTAGCAGATTTCCCATAACTTGTAGGATTAGGTGAAAAGTGCACCTTCTTATGTCCACCGAGTGCTTGACCTGACTCAAAAACTCTGCTGCAATATGGACACTTAAACAATCTTCCCCCACTTTCTTCTTCTTCTTCTTGATCATCATCATTAGCATATTCTTCTTCTTCATACTCATCCATTTGGTTATGGAAGCTTTTATACTCACGTCTTGCCTTTGGTTTTGACTTGCTAGTAACAAGGTTTTTGATTTTACTGTGATTTGCTTTGTGCCCACCAAGAGCCTGATAAGAACTGAACGATTTCCTACATGTTTCACATCTGTACTTACCAAGTTGAAGTACAGATTTTCTTTCCTTGACATGAATTTCTTCTTCTTCGAGACTTGTATCGTCATCATCATCATAACATTCATCGTCTGAAGTTGCATCAGTTCTGTTGTTAAATCTTCGCACTGTTGCTTTAGCTTTCATATATTGCTCTACTATGTCTAAATCTAGTTTCACATCTTTTACTTTTCCATAACTAAGCATAACTAACCATAACGCAGCATCTGCATCATCAACAACACTAAACCTACTGGATACAGAACTTACCCGTTTCGACAACGTCCTCTTCCTCAGATATTCAGTTTTGTTTTCTCCATCATCACCAACACTGGATTTTGATAAAATATTAGGTGGTACGTGAGCCTTGCTTGGAACAAGGTGATAGTTCTTTGAAGAAGATAAAGACGAAGACTGAGACAGAGACTTTGAAGTTGGGTTTTTTTCAGGCTCTCGCGGAGGAAGAGGGTGAACTGTTTTGGACCCTTTTGAAGGAAGAGGTAGCTTAGCTAAGTGAGATCTCATGTGGCCTCCCATGGCTTTTCCATTAGCAAAGCTTCGGTTGCAGATCTTGCAGGTTTGCTTGGAGTCCATGGATGAACTGGAAGAGACAGAAGTTGCCTGCTTGACAGGGCTAGGTTAATGTTTATCTGCAACATATTGCTCAGAAACAGATTGAAACTTAAAACAAGAGTAGGTGAGATCTTGAGAAGTCCTCTCATCTACAAAAAAGGAAAATAAGAGAATCCACACTGATTATGATACTTACCATTCAAATGAAAAAGAGTAATATTATAGGATATTATATATATAACACTTTCATATTTTGTCATGCATAATTATTTTCTTTTCGTGTATTTTTTGAAATCCTTTTTTAAGTAAATAATAAATAAATCAACGTTTATGGAGGACTTCATTGGATTTCCTAAAATCACAAGATATAGATTGTTATTTGCCAATTCTCATTAGGTGGGTTAGGTATGAAGTTTTAATCCATATTGAATTTAGGTCATAATTAGAAGATAAAACCCTAACCCTAACCCTATTAGGTTATGATATTCCACTAAGAACATTAATTTTCAAAATTTCTAAATAATATACAAAGTGTTTCTAAATATGATGTTATTATTAATAGGTAAATTTCGAATAATCTAGTTATACTTGAAATTTTTTATTATTCTAGTATTTAATGGGATCTAAGGATTTGATTTGGCTAAATGTGACTTTTAGCAAATTAAAAATTTTGAGATATGATTGAAAAAGATTGTTATAAGAACTTAAAGTTTAATTAAAAATATATTATTAAATGTAAAATAATTGATTTATTTTAATTTATAATAATTGATTTATTTTCTAAAATTGATCGATTAATTAACAAATTAATCGAATTTTAACAACAAGAATTACTAAAATTAATCGAACCAGAAAGTTGAAAACTGAATCAGAAAGTTAGACGATTCAAGGTATTTATGATTAAACTAGTCGAATTGGTTGATTTTTTAATCATTGACTTTTATTAATTGAATCAGATTAAGGAGGATGAAGTATCTTAATTGTTGTATACTAATTAATAAATTTTAATCATTAGGAAATTTTAGGGTTCTTCGCAAACTTTTTTATTTGTTATTATTTAGTTATTAATATGTTTCTGCATGTATGCATAAGAATAAATTGTAAATTAAAAAAAGTAATAGAACCTATGAAGATGAAAAATAACATATCTTGGATTTTTAAAACCTAATTTAGAGAGATATAATTAATGATATTTCTTGTTTCAAATTCAAAATATGAGACCCTATCCTAAAGTATCATAAGAATCTATCTATTATATTAAGACTAACATCCTGATAATTTTTGATATTATGAAGTAATTAATATTAAGGTGCTCATAACTTTTAAAACTAAACATATTATAAACATCGTTTATTAAATTTAATACTTGACGTATATATCTTACCTTTATTAAATAATTTAATATAAGAGTGTAACATATCCATTTAATTATGAAATTTTACAAATTTTTGTTTTGTTTATAAGGGTATCTAACAAAAAAAATTAAAAAGGTAAAAGATACAAACCTTTTTTGTAATTTAAGAAATATTAAAAAATTCTCGATCTTTAAAATTCCCAAAAAAATTATCATTTCACTTTTTTCTGAAAAGCTTCTCTTTTAGATTTAAGTTTAAAAACACTTACAAAACATCAAATATAGAATAATCAAATGTAATTTGTTTAACAATTCAACTTAACTTTTAAACTTGAAACGTACTAATTAAATCTGATTCAAATTAATAATTTATTATAATTATCTTATATTATTAATTTATGTCAAATTTAATTAGTTCGGAATTAAGAGTTGATTTAAGTTATTATATTAATAATATTTGATTAGTTTGCGTTTGATGTTTTTAGCCAAAATTTAAGAGAAAGATTTTTTAAAAGGTAAAAAATTAGAAATTTTTTTCCCGAATTTTAAAAAATTAGAGGATTTTTCTAAGATTTCTTAAAATACGAGAGACATATGTCTTTTATCCAAATTAAAAATTTGAAGTTAAAAATTGAAATTACATTAATTTTTTAATTCTAAATTATTTGAACATAATTGGACACATGTATACAAAATTTTAGATAAATATAATTAATAATTACTTTACCGTCTGTAATCATTATATTTTGGTGACAACTAAATAAATTATCCATATACTTATAAATTATTTAATAAGTCAACCATTCATAATACAATTCAATTTAAAACAATTAGTTGGGAATTGTGAAATAAGAGTGTTGGAGCCATTTTTAAAGATCCTGAAGCTGTAAGGGAAAATTCTTTGTTCAGGACTCCCAGGGATTGATCTCGGAAAAAATGGAAGAGGAAGACAGTTTACGATTATCGACAACTTTCAGAACTTGTTCAATCCTTTCCAGGTGCAAATCTTGTTCTTGATCTGCGACCAGGGTTGATTTTGAAGTTTCTGGAGTTGGATTCTGAAATTTTCCAGGGTGAATATACATTCTCCAAGCAACTCACGCCATAAATTTTCCAGGATGAATATACACCAGTTCTTGCCAATAACCGTTTCAGGAATGTGTTTCCTGAAAGTGAAAAGCGAAAATGGCTGCACTGTAAACGAATCCTATTAACAGTTCTTATTACTTCTTCTTCTAATGAGACAGAAATAACTCGTTCAGACATTGAAACTTAGTAAAGCTAAAGCAGTACAGAGGATGTTATCATTTCATTAACAGTTCTAATGAGAGAGCAAAAGAAATAACTCGTTCAGACATTGAAACTTAGTAAAGCTAAAGCAGTACAGAGGATGTTATCACCATCTACTGTTCTGTTCTTCGTATCTGACATCGGGCAAGATGCTGTCAGAATTAGACAATGACGTGGTTACCTTTTTATTGAAATCTTAGTAAACAAAACTGATAATTAGTTATTAATAGTTTACACTAACTAGTTCTCCAAAATTTTAGTTAAGAAGTTTAATAAAGGTGAAGATGACGAAATGAATGTGTGACACAGAATTTGGAAGATGACAAAAGACGATGGATTTGCAGCAATATCAGATACCCACCTCGGTGACATCGTCGGGATTAAAGATGGTGAAGAAGAAGATGAAGGAGGGTGCTCCGATCACTCCAAGATTGCGTCTTTTCCTGGCGTCAGCTTCTCTTCCCGCAATGCCTCCTCCAAATACGATTTTGTCAAGGTCTTTTGGGGGGATCTCTCTTCACTTTATTGGGTCATTATTTTGCTTGTAATTATGTTAGATTACAAACAGACCGCCATTGTTCTCAATCACTTGGTGTTGGTTTGACAGGTAAAGGTGTGGTTGGGTGATAACGCCGATCACTACTACGTTCTATCCAGATTTCTGCTCAGCAGAATGTTGACTGTCACCAAGGTTTAAACTTTATCTTAAAAAGGGGTCGAATAAGGTTAGTCTTAGAAGGTTTTTGTTATATGTTTTTTGCTGATTGGATGACCATCAGATGAGAAATCATGTAGCTGTCAAGATTGCACTTGAACTTAAGAAGCTGTTGGTGGATAATAGCCTTCTCGACGTGTATGGCCTTCTCTGCTCTTGGTCCTTTCATCAAATCGTCCGATAAGTGTCCGTTAATTGCATTTCTTTTGACAGGTCTCAATCTGATTTGGAAGCAAACCTATTCAAGGCATGAATTGTTTCCTTTTTCTTATATGTTATAATTTGAATTGCCTATTGAAAATTGACTGCTAAAGTCTCCTACTAATTTGGAGAAAAACTTGTGTTTCTGCTTTCTGTGTTACTGTAACAAATTCTGAAAAAGATTGTCTATTGATAGCTTATGGCGCGGAGGGTTACGGTGAAGAGTACATCAATCGTTACAAGATGATGACAAGGTCAAAATTTGTTTATATATTGGTTTCTACTGACAATTTATACTACTTCTTCGATGATTAATTATTGATAATTTGTACCGGTTCTCACCTTTTTTCTAGGATTTCATCACCAAAGAGTGCCTTTGGTGATTCTTGTCTGTGGAACTGCCTGTGTTGGGAAGTCTACCATAACAACTCAACTCGCACAAAGGCTGAACTTGCCTAATGTCTTGCAGGTTTTTTCTTTCACATAACTTTAGAGGTTTTTCTCCTATGAAAACACGTCTGGGATTGTGTTCTGATGCCTTATTTTTTCTATTCTGACAGACAGAAATGGTGTATGAACTGTTACGGACATCGACGGAGTACGTATTTGTTCTGTTGAATTATTTCACATCCAACCCTATGAATTCATTGTTTTAAATTCAAGAACTTTACAATATAAGTGTACCAAAGAATTCAGGAGGAGTTTGTTATCGCAAATGAGAAGATTTTGACTGCAGTCTGGAGTATATAGTCTTTCTCTTTTCTGCATTCTCTTTACTTGGATTTGGAACATGAAGCCTCTTGACAATATCTTAGCACATTGTGATACCAGAGCCTTATGTTTGGTCAATTATTCTAAACTGCTTGATGTTTCCTGTCTAAAATAGTGCACCATTGGCATCGAATCCTGTATGGGAACGGGATTTCGACTCCTCCGAGGAGTTAATAACTGAATTCTGCAGAGAATGCAGAGTTGTTCGCAAAGGTAGTCCACCAATTTGCAGTCTACCTTGCAAAAAAACCTCTTTTCTTCTATTTCTTTGCGTTATTGGAACATATCATCAAATAAGTTCGTTTTTCTTTGTCTCTTTAATTAGCAGAAGTATGTTTCCCTCCTAGGTTTGGCTGGTGATCTAAAGAAAGCTATGAAAGATGGAAAGCCAATTATAATTGAGGTTTGGACATGGTTTTTCCTTGCTCTTACCACCAATGGCACATTACGTTTGCTTTATGAGAATTTGTGACACATATACTTGAAATGTGAGCCTAGAAACAACAGGAGCAGAACCTTCGGATGCATTTCTTACGATTGCCATAGTGTAGCACTGATCTAGTATTTTGTGTTGTGAAAATTAAAATGCTGTCAGTTCGCCATATCTTGCTCAACAGAGTTCAGATAAATATGGTAATGTTGCTCTATTTTTTTGACTGATTTACAGTTTCTCTTTGAAATGATAGGGAATACATTTGGACCCGAGCATTTATCTAATGGATGAGGTAAATCAGTCACCATCTAACAAGTCAGAAATGAATAAAGAGAAAAGCCTGGTATCTCTCATCACAGTTGGTGATGATCCTTCTACACAAATCAATATTTAATTCTACAAGTGTTGGTGTGCCTGATGGTGAAAATGGCAATTTTGCTGATACTCATTTAAGCTCAGAAGGGATATCTGGAGATCAAATGAACAAATTTCTGGATTCCCGGGAAACTATCGATAGAGCCACAGGTATTTGCGGACATAAAGGTTAGGTTTACTAAGGATTCCAGGGATATTTTCAATAATCTGCTTGACAGGCTACAGATATAGTAGCATGTTTTGAAATTTTTGGGAAATCTGCAGAGAGTGTGATGTTCAGGTGCAATTTTTCTTTTAAAACTTCCTTCTCTTAACATTGATGAGGTCATTGGTGCTTCCTGATCATGCAGGTGAACTTGTTGAACATCCATCAGGAAATTGGAATTATCCAATGAAGAAAGGAAAATATGGTGCAGAACCAATAATCATACCCATAGCTCTAAAGATGGCGGAGTTTGATCATAAGGTTGGTTTCCTTTTTATTCAGCGTGGCCAAAGCTTAAGCTCAGGTTTCTCTTTCTCCTCAATTTTTTCATTTTTCCAGTGCAGGCTTTACTCGAGGAGTGGATCTCAATGCGTATGCTTAATGACAAATGCAAAGTCAAAAGCAAGGAGAGGTTGATTGCCAATTTGAAAACAATTCAGGATTATCTGTGCTTTTTTGAGTCTCAGGTTTGCTTATTATATTATTCATGTCAGCATCTCTTATCCTTCTCTTAGTTTAGTAAAGTAATGATATACATTAGAACACGGATTAGTTTCGGGTTAAGTATATCTGTAGACTTCAAAACAAATTGAGCAGAAAGTATATGCATGTCTTAGTATCATTACTTTCTCCATACTTGTGGGAATACCTGTCACAATTTGCAATTATTTCAGTTTGGAATTCAGAAGTCTCTGTAAACCTTCTCATTCTGTAATCATCCCTACAAGTTCCTTCATTCTCTTGGATGATCAGGGTCTAACAGTTGTCAATATCTCAGCAACAACATTCCCTCAAACACTAGATTGGCTGCATGGTTATCTTCTTCAGGTAATTTTTCTTTGTTCTTGTATGCTCATATCTGTGTCATTGATATCCTTCCTTTTGCTGTTCGTATCCAGTCTATTATGTTCTCTAATTCTTTCCTCATCTTAATTGTGCAGCGGATCGAGCAAGGCATTTCATCAGATTCCAGTGAAAATAGTAGGCAGCATTCTCAAGATTAGATTACCTTCAGATGTTAGCCCAGCAATGACAGGTAAAAAAAAGAAAAGGATCTTCTGCAATTTGCTTCATGTTGCTTGTCTCCTATAATGCTGCTGCATCATCATCAGGACTAGTTTAGGCGTTCCAGGTGCTCAGCTCCCGAAGTAAGTTGGATACTGTGTTGTTATCTTCATAGATTTTACAATCAACTAATGTAGCTACTCCATAAATGTATATACACCGTCCTTATCTAAGTGATGCTGTTGTGAATTGAACCAGAAAGTCTTGTTGATGCTAATGCAGAAATAATCCCATTTGACCCTTTAGACTGGACAAAAGATGTATATACTTTCTTTACAAGTTACATTCACTGTCCGTGAAGACATTGGCGTACATGATTGTTATGTGCCTATGCTTGGGATCGAGTTTAAGGACGATTCTCAGAAAAGTTAATCTCTTTCCCCTTATTTGCGTTAGTTCCCTTCCTTGCAGAACCTATTTTTGATGATGAAAAACTGGCAACACTTGTCAAAGATAAGGTCTGCCAAGATTGGCGAAATTACTCTACTCCTAATTAGCTAATTTTTATGATAACTTCTTTCTTACTTTATTGCATAAGGAAATAACTTTATATAGGCAAAGAAACATAAAAGTTCCACCTAAACTAGGACTCCTAGAAAGACTCCTGTTTAAGTTGTTTTAGGACTCTTAGAAAGACTCCTATTCAAGCTGTTTTTATTAACATAATTATAACATAAACTAGTGCAGAAATAATAGGAAAATAATAGACTTCTACTAAAAATAAAATACTCCTCTAAAAGACTCCTAATAAAACACTGATACTCTTCTAATAGATCCCTAATAAAACACTCATCCATATCAATGATATATCATTTTTCTGATATAAGATGTGAAGAGGGAAAAGATAAGACACACATATAATACAATGGATATTGCTAAGTCAGCCATTTATAGGCTAAGCAGATGCTAGAAACACTTTTAGATACAACTATATTTCATCGTCCCACAGATCTTCAAGTGTCCTGTAAGGACTAGTTGTGTCGTTGCAGAGAAACTCTCCTCTCATGGTCTTCATTTCCTCCAAGTTATCTATCTCAAGAATGTCTTGGTCATCGACCATGACATCAAATGCTCCAATGTTTTCCTTCATTCTAGTCTGATTGAAGCTCTTTACTATCACGCTTGATCCCTTAGACAACCCCCATTTCAGAGCAACCTTCACATCAACATTGAAACATACCGAGTTAGTCACGTAATGACATTGATGTGAGCTTAGGTAAAGGTAAAAAAGAAAATTCATTCCATTACTGTGTACCTGAGCAGGAGTTGCACTGTGCTTGTAAGCTATGGATTGTATAATTGGATTATCGACCACAGCCGTAGAACCCCACGAATTTCCAGGACCACCAAGTGGTGAATATGCGCTAACATGGATCCTGTACTCTGCACATACATCTCTCAGCTTGCTTTGTCTCCACATTGGATGCATTTCCACCTGCATTACACACCATAAGATGTGAATTATACATCAATTTCAACTAGGCTTTTTGTTGGACTCAGGGCTCGACATGGCCCGAACCCGCACAAATTTTGGCCGAAGCCGGAAAAGTTGACATTAATGGGTTCGGATTTGAACTTTTAGAAAGCTTAATTCGCCGTTTCTATGTCAGATTCCTATCTGATTAAGATGGTAAACTACCTGATTGACAGCTGGAATTACTGAAGCGATTGCCGACAGCCACTGAATCTTCTTGCTGGAGAAATTGCTAACACCAATGCTTCTACACAAACCCAGCTCCAAACATTTTTCCATTCCAGCCCATGTAGACTCTAAATCCAACTCCTCAAAATCTTCTTCATTAGGCACAGGATAGCAAACCCATGGCTTAAATTTCACTGGCCAATGCACCAAGTACATGTCCAAGTATTCCATGCCCAAGTTCCTGTAACATTAAGGAAGAAACACATGAGGCGAGTTAGACATGTTTATGCAGATGAACAATGTTTAGCTCAATCCGAGATTGCCAAGTCCATAACAAAACCAAAACTAGAGAAACAAGGAAGAAAAAGATCAGCATATACCTTAGAGTTCTCTTGAGTGCTGCAACTGGATCGCTATGGTCACTGCTCCATAGCTTAGAAGTCAGAAAAACATCGTCCCTGTCAACTACTTGATTATGAATTGCCTCTGTCAATGCACTTCCCACGGCCGGCTCTGAACCGTATATCTTTGCTGTGTCGAAATGCCTGTAACCCATCTGCACGATTAAAAACTTTGGATTCATGAGTTAAAAGCACAATCCACAACTGTAATTTTGTGTATTCTGTGCAACCTGTAGCTATATATGCATGCAGGTTCTTGTTAACCGTTATATATAGCGGTAATCTTGCTAATCCAAGAGTTGATTAAACGAAAAGAGCTGCGATGCCTTGAAGGGTAAGTTCTTAACCCCATAGAGCAGGAAATCTAACCCAAAAAAAAAAAAAAAAAGCAACAACAAGGGTATGTGTGTATATGTAACGTACCTTCAGAGCTGCATGGACGGCCTGTTTTGTTATTTCTCTGTCATTTTCAAAGGAATAAGTGCCAAGTCCAATTACTGGCATTGTAATGCCACAGTTCAAGCGAACTTGGTAGCTCCTCATTTTCTCTAGTTCTCGCTTTTCGTTCTACACCTTCCCTTTCGAGTTTCGAGTACTTAGCCTATCTCTACCTGCAAAATATTTATACACACCTGAACTCTCAAGTCAACTGCATTAACTACTTTTTTTCTTCACCTACATCACTGTTTTGGTGTTGTGATTCACAATTTTCAATATAATATATAATAAAGATGTGCACAAACTTGGGATCTTCCACGTCTGTGGGGATTTTACCAATCATTTAAAGGGAGGTATCTTATAGGGACATTAGTTCCATGCATTCAATGCCTCCCTCAGTGTGCAAGTTCAGGAGTTATAAGAAACCTGTAAAACTATGATTTTCTTAATGGGTTTTCATGACTTCCAACTAAAAAGAAATGATTGTTCTTGAAGAAAACAATTATGTTTTGACATGGAAAGAAGTCAAAGCAGCTTTTATACAAGTTCTAGTTGGAATCAGATTGTACCTTATTCTAGTTTGCTGGTTGACTTTCCCCAAGAAAGTCAATTGGAGGAAGAGACATTAATAAGTACCTTGGACTCAAAAGGTGGAACGCCCACCCTAGGCGCCCCCACACTCCGGCCTGATATTATATGAGGGAGGTAAATCACGGTCTGATCCCAGCCAACTTCTCGAAAAGGCGGCCCAGTGCTTGGTGCGCACAAGGAGTCACCACATTGGATGAACTCCCACACTGCTGCTGCCGAGACTCGAACCCGAGACCTCGGACTCACTTTCCTTCCCAATAACCAACTGAGCTACCCGTGCGGGCGACATTAATAAGTTGGCATTTTTTTTTGCCGCCTAAGTTAAGTCTTCTTTTTTCTTGATTTGTTATTTTTTCCCTTTAATATTCAAGTTAAGTTAAAATAATGAAGTCAATGTCATTTTAATGTTTCCTTTTTTATGCAATTTTATTTATTTATTTTATTGGGTTAGAATATGTGAAGAGAGGGCATGGCCAATCTCTATTAAAATAAACATTATAAGTATTTTTCAAAGAATTAGAAATACTTTTAACAAGTGTGGAACATTGCTAGATTATCTAAACATAAAGCAAAAGTTGACAATTTCCTTTAGAATTGACAACGAGTTAGGTCGGACCGGATTCGATTTTTTTAATAGGCATAAGCGGGGCATGAAAGTTAAACTCGATTCGATTTCAAGTTGAACCAAAAAGTTTGAGCTTAATGGAATTTTAATTTAAAATTTAGGTTTCAAATTAAAATTCGAGTTTCGATCATGTATGCAAATTTTGAATTGGGACAAACCTTTCATTTTGAAGTTTATTTTTTTTATTTAGACTCAAAATTTACTTCTTTGTATCTTTTTTCTATTTATTTCAATTAATCAAATCATACACCAAAGTAGAATATATATATATATTGAAATAACTTGCAATATACCAAATAAATAGAACTAATTGGAGAAAGCAATGATCCAAAAATTTTTAAATATTGAAATAATTGAAAATTTTAGTGAGAAGTCGTAAAATTTTAATTTTCTTAAAAAATTAAACTTTTTTAGTCCAAATATTTCTATTTATATATAGTTAATATTTCTTTTGTTTTATAACAATAAAAAATATATATTAATCCCACCTACTCCATAAAGAATAATCAACTCCTCTACTGGCTAAGTTGGTAATACAAGTTTATATTAACTCTATAAATAAGGTTATAATACTCTATAAACTTAATAAGATTAGGCAAAGAGCTTCATAACAGGACAAGTAAGTATTATAATTTTACATGTTCTTCTCTATATCACTACTTTAAATAAGGACATAAACTAACTAGCCGTGTTATATACTAAATTGTAGGAAACACTTGTTTATTGAGTAAAGTCAACCAGCAAGCACCAAATATAACTAAAAATAAAAGTACCCTAAAAAGACCAAGTAAACTAAAAATAAAAATACCCAATAAGACTAAGTAAACTAAAATTTAAAATACCCAATAAGTTACCCAAAATAATGTCATATTGATCGGGAGGTTAGTAGGGTTTTTCAAATCTTTCAAATCGGAATCTTTAGTAAAGTTATGAATACCGTATCGGGCTCGGTACCAAATTGAGCTCTGGAACGGAACTGTACCAGTACAGGTCGATACCGGGTACCGTTTCGGAAAATTTTTTAAATTTATGAAATAGTCCCTAAAATTTTTAAAAATTGTAAAATAGACCATATTGGTATATTATACAGTTGTACTGTATACTTTACTAGTTTACTGTTTACATCAACCATACTTTCAAAAATTTTAATAATAAATAATAATGACAATT
>JAOTAX010000007.1:27246140-27258967 GCA_025629825.1 Erythroxylum guanchezii
TTGACCTCTTGTGCTTCAAAAATTCATATATGAAGATCCAACCGTTGGATTTCTGTGATCCAAAGCTCAAATTGAAGTTGACTCAATGATCTTTCTGATGACCAATTTTGAACCGTCTAAATTGTATATTTTATTTTTTATGGTTAGTCGAAATTGGTCCAGAAATAAGACAACATAACTAGTCTGAGAATGATCAGAGTTTAGGGCCAATTTTGAATTGCTTGTAGTGACGAACCAGTCCATAGATGACTTGAAGAGAGACCCATCTCGATGTAAAGCAAGCCCAAAAAAAGTCCAAGAATAGCTCAACCCATAAAGAAGCTCGAAACAGACTCAAATTTAGGTCTTAAGTGCAGGAAGTGGACGACAGCTTTTGGGGAGATTTATGTTTATCACAATAGTAGACGGCGACAGCAGCTAGAGAAGACTTTATATTTTTATCATAATCAAAAGGAGAGTGGACGGTGACAGCAGCTTGAGAGGATTATATTTATCACAATAGTAGACGGCGACAGTAGCTTAAGAGGATTATATTTATCACAATAGTGGATGGCGGCAGCAGTTGGGCGAGGGATTGAAGACTTGAGTTGAAGGCGTGGACCAACGTTGGAGGTGAGTTTCTGCTGGAGCTGATTTGGTTGCAAGCTTGTGGACGTTGTGTGTAAAGAACTCCAATATTAAGTGGTCAAATCAGCTACAGTAGATAGAGAATAGTGCTATGCGTGGCTAACCTTTTAATATAGACAAGGTATCCAACGTTTGATTCATGTAATTCGTGAGACTTCCTTGATTTAATTGCTTTTGTTTTTCTCTTATGTTTGTTTGATCTCTACGCTTTAATCGATTTATTATCGTCGTTTTTGTTGATTAATGAGGCTTGTTAATTATCGACTTGGTGATAAATTGCCTAATATATTAGTTAATCTTTGATTGTTGTCTATCGAAGTGATGAATTAATTTCAATTAAGAAATTAATGAGATTAAATAATTTAGTCTAAATAGATTGCGGCTTTTCCGATTTTGTTGGTTAAGACAAAGGTCCATTAAAGCCTATTGCTGCTATAGATTATATTCTGCGAAGCTTTACTCAGGAATAGTCAAATTGGTTTGGGTAATAATATGCGGAGCTTTATTCGGGGTTATCAAATAATTATGAATGGATTGGTCGATATGTGCTGTTCATTGTCAGCTATAACTTTGTCCATAAGAATGAACAAAATTTATATTTTTGAGTCTATGATCGAATTACAGTATCAAACGGAAGAGTACCTTGGTTAGACTTTTCTTTATATTGTTTTCAATCTTTATTTTTAATTTCCTTTGGCGTGATTTCGTGTTCTAAAATTAATCATTCCTAAATCAATTATTTTCATTTTTATTTTTATTTTATTGTTTCCACACAAATAAACAATTGCTACATTGGTCTCTGTGGTTCAACCCTATTCACCACTTTGCTCACTTAAGTGTTCTAGAGTAGGAATTAATTTTTGCTGGTTTGACACGCCACCATAACTTGCGAATTTTTTTTAAGTTACACACAATTCACCCCTCTCTTATGCGTGTTTGCTTTATCAGAACGAAGCATGCAATGTTGAAAGAATGGATTGTCTAGTTGTTTCAAAAAGATAACAACAATAATGTGTAAGGGGAAATGTCGATCAGAGGGTTCCTGAAACTGTAAATGGATACTATTACTATGGTGGACATTACACCATTCCTACGTGGAGTAGTAAGATTGAGCTACCTATGCTCAAAGGAGAAAATTTGTGAGCTTAGTTGTTTAAGTGTAAACAAATTGTCACACTAGATTGTATACTAAAATAGTTGAAGGTAGGTTTGGCTACAATGTATTTGGAGGGTGAAGCTTTAGCTTGGCATGAGTTGTATGTGAGGAATAGGCTAACCATGGATACTCCTAGTTGGGGTGAATATCAGTTGGCGTTAGAGTAGAGGTTCCAAGAGGTAGCTTTAGAAGATTCAATAGGAGAGTTAAAGGAATTGAGGCAAAAAGGAACTGTGAAGAAGTATTGTGCCAAGTTTGATATGCTATCACAAAAATTAGTGATGCCAAAAACTCATTTGGTTAGTATGTTCTTGAAGGGGTTGAAGGTCGAGATAGAATACCCAGTGAAGATGTGGAATCCCAAAACTCTTCAACAAGCACATGAATTAGAAAGGAAACATGAAATGGTGGATATACATTGTAGATTAATGGGGAAATTCCATCAAAAAGGTTTGTATTATGCTGGAAACTCATTGAGAAAAAGATTTGAAATGGAGTAAGATTACTTTCAACAAAGAACTAGACGAACATACAGCTATAAGGATGTGTTTCTGGTATGAAAAAAAATACATCCTTGGACATAAATGCAAGAAGAAGATGTTGCAAATGTATGCGGTTAAAGAAGAGGTGGAGAATGAGGAAGTTACAAATGAAATTATAATGAGATTATAATTATGAGATTCATATTGCATATATGTATTATCCCTAAATTGTTTCTAATTATTGTTTTATTAAAATAGGACATTAATAAAATATAAAAATACTAGCACACATTATGTTTTTCCTTATGAAAGAAGTAGTCGATCTCATATGCTAAAGCATAGAGATACTTACATAAACGTGTAGGTGCTTGTTGAAGAACAAGTTTATTGAACAGACCTGACATGAAAAATCCATTCAGAACATTACTTGTATGTCTATGGAATTCTTATTGTGATGATTATATAAGTGATCCTTTGAATTGAGGTCACTAAAGTTATCTTGTATAGGGATTGCTATATTTTGATACTACTTATGACCTATTTAATAATGGGTCATTTAATCGGTAGTCATTAGATGTAGCATGAACTATATGGAGGTAGTTGTGTGATCAAGATAGGATTCATCACCTTAAAGTAATTAGGGAGAATGTTTCATTGTTCTCGATTAGTATTGATTTGGGAAATCCTTGGCCAAGGTAGATTGACTTTTTGTAAATAGTTTACAAACATCATTAATTGAATCGATAGCTAATGGTGGAGAATTAATATGATTGGACTTAAAATAAAGTAGATATTAATTTTAGGCTCTATGTTTAATCAGAACATTGTATGATGAAAGGATTGAATTATACGAAAAAATCATACACAGAAAGGTTAGTCAAAACCACTTTGACATTTTTAAATATTTGGGTGATTATGACACATTACTAGACGTCAATCTTGATCTATGATTATAAATTGTTTAATTGGAGAATTAAAGGTAAATTAAAAGGATTTTTAATTTATCTAATTCTAATTATGAATTAGAATTATAATTTGTAATCATTGTCAACATATTTGAGAACCTAATGGGTGTCACATATAGAATGGGTTAAAGATAGCAAAGTTAATTTAATCAAGTTGGACTTGATTATAAAATTTTGAGAAAATTTATGATTAAATGTTAGATAATTAATAAATAAGGATCAATATGAGATATTTAATCTTATATGGGCATAATTCTTATTTAATTCAAATTATTTGTAATTATAATTAAAGTTTAATTGAAATTAAAATTTAATTTCAATTAAATTACCAAAACGTCCAAAACTTATTATAATAAGCTTAATCTCTATGGAGCTAGCTCTTCTTACTTAATCCTCTCTATAAGAGTTACAAAGTTCTCTCAACTCATTCTGTGGATATCGTTAGAGGCCGGACATTTGTGAGGCAATGGTGGTTGAGACGGATCAGTTTTAAAAATAGTTCGAGAGATATGACAAGATAAAGATTAAGCTTCGGAATAAGGTACAAATTAAGTTTTCGCCTTATTATGATTTGTGTTAATCATTTTATAAAATTAAAGAGATCTTGGTTTTTGAGAAATCAAAAGTTACGAAAAAGTTTTGTAAATATTCAGCTACGGTTGGGATCGGATTCTGACCCGATTTCCCTACAATAAGTTCCTTTAACTAGAAGTCTATTTTATTGAATTTTAAATCAATTCATTTTTGTTATTTTTAATATTGCGTTTTAACAAAATTTCTAACCCCTTTTTAAAACTTAATTATTTAAAAGAGATAAACCACCGTTCCCTAAAGAGTTGACCTTACTCCATTGTGCTACGTCAATATTCTGAGTTGGTTAATTATTTTTGGTTGATTTAACACTCACCAGAAGGTTATTCGTTGATATTTTCAATTGTTGATTGGATGAGCAAGTATGCATATTTCCTTCCTTTACACAATCCTTATACGTTGGAAAAAGTTGTAAGATTTTTATGTATCAAATTTTCGAGTTAAATGTTATGCCATAAACAATCGTCAGTGATAGAGATACAGTCTTCACAAGTAATTTTTGGAAAGAATTGTTTCGTTTGCAAGGAGTAAAACCACAGTTCTTGACAAATTATCATCCTCAAATCGAAAGACAAACAAAGGTTCTCAATCGAACAATTAAAACTTATCTTTGGTGCATGACTTTCGATTGTGCAACGAATTGAAGTATATGGTTGTCCTTTGCAGAATGATGGCATAACACAATATTTCATTTATCGATAAATGTTACTCCTTTCCAAGTAGTGTATGGTTTTCTACCTCCTATTAACACTCCATTCTTCGCAGGTGATTCTTCTGTCCTAGCAGTTGATCAAGTTTTGATGGATAAGGAAGAAATGGTAGGCATTCTGCTATTTCATCTACAACAAGCACAAAACATAATGAAACCAATTGCTGATCAACGTTGCACGGAAAAAACTTTTACTGTGGGAGATTATGTCTATTTGAAGTTACAATCTACAATAATAAAGTGTTAAAAATGCCTGTCATAGAAGCTATCGATCTTGTTCTATGGTCCCTTCAAAATACTTCAGAGAGTTGAGTCAGTAGCATACACATTTGATTTATCAGATAACAACAGGATTCATCTTACCTTTCTTGTTTCACAACTGAAACGTAAGGTATATGATTCCAAAATCATATCACCAGTATTACCTTCATCTTTATAGTCCATGCTTTATATCCATCCCGGTCGTTGTTCTTGATTGAAGATTGGTGAATAGTTATAATCAGGGATGGATCCACATTGGGGGCAAGTGGGGGTACTTCCCCCATAAAAAAATAAAATCTTGCTCCTATTAAAATTTTGCCCCTATTAAAATTTTGCTCCCATTTAAAAAAATTTCTGGATCCGTCCTTGGTTATAATCAACCAGTTATGTAGATATTAGTATAATGGTCTTCTTCGAAGGATAATGACATTTCTTGGGAATTTCTGTATGATATTCAACAATGTTTTTCGAACATAAACCTTATGTACAAGGTTCTTTAGGAGAAGGGAAATAATAGGAGTGGAAGATAATGAGTAAAGACATAGATAGATACGACATAGCATTGTATGAGTGAAGACATAAATAGACAGGATGTAGCATTGTAAATAGTACATAAATAAGTGAAACGTTGCCGTGTAAAGGGAAAATTTGTCTCGTTGTAAGGGGCTGGGCACTAACGGTTATTATAGTCGTTAATGTAACTGTTGGAGACAGAGAAAAGATTAACGGATAATCATAACAAACTTTCTCTCTCTAAAAAGTTTATATCTCTTCTTTTTCTTCTACTTCTTTCTCTATTTTTTTCTCTCTTTTCATTCATTGTTTCAATCTCTAAATTTTCCAAACTAGCAATGTCATAAGTATTTGTTGGGCACAGCGGGTGTATTTTGTGAAAAGAAAAAATAAAATGAGCAAAATGGACATAGAATATTTAACGTGGCTTACTCTTAACTTTGGGCTTCGTCCATGGACAAAACTCAGAATATTTTTTCTACTATTACAAACAGTAGGTATATAAAGATAAAACCAAAATAGTGGCTCACAAGGTATTTCCTAACCTAAAAATACTAACCTCACTATTTTGTCACTCACTAACCCTTTAGGAAAATTTTTCCTAACTTCAGAGCATTTGATTTGCTATGGTTTTCTTTCTATGCTTTGTTATATTTTTTCTGAAGTAGGGAGTGCCTTATATAGGCACTCCACTATGGAAGACAGCTGCCTGCAACTGTCTTCTTATATTTATTTCAACAAATGCGGCACCGATTTGTTTGTCAAATATGGCATCCCTCTATATGAGAGGAACCCATATCTAATAAATCTCCCCCTCCCAATTACATAGAGGGCTCTATCAAGCCTGCTACTGATCGACAATCTTCGAACTTACCTTTTGGTAGAATCTTGGTTAACATGTCTGATCCATTTTTATCAGTATGGATCTTTTCTAACCATAATTGTTTCGTCTCCATCACATCTCTGATCCAGTGATATCTCACATCAATGTGTTTTGATTGTGAGTGAAAAGAGGCATTCTTACCAAGGTGAATAGCGCTCTAACTGTCGCAAAACAACTAATACTGTTCTTGCTTGATACCAAGCTCATTAAAGAACTTCTTCACTCATAGCAACTCTTTACAGGCTTCCGTTGTTGCAATAAACTCCGCTTCAGTTGTAGAAAGTGCAACACACTTCTATAACTTTGAATGCCATGCCACAGCTCCCCCTGCAAAAGTAATCAAGTAACCTGATGTAGACTTTCTCGAGTCAACATCTCCAACCATATTTGCATCTGCGTAACTAGCTAACACAGGTTCTGCTCTTCCAAAACATAAGCATATTTTGGATGACCATCGAAGATACCTGAGAATCCACTTGACTGCAGCCCAATGTTCCTTTCTAGGATTTGAAAGGAAAAGACTCACAACTCCAACTGCATGAGCAATATCTGGCCGTGTACAAACCATGGCATACATCAAACTTCCAACTGCTGAAACATATGGAACTTTGGACATTTCTTCCTTCTCTTCATGTATAGAAGGGCACTCTCTAGAACTCAATTTAAAGTGATTAGAAAGAGGACAACTAACCACTTTAGCTTTGTCCAATTTGAATCTCTGAAGTACTTTATCAATGTACTTCTCTTGTGACAACCATAGTTTCTTAACGCTTCTATCTCTAATAACCTGCATGCTAAGAATCTGCTTGGTTGATCCCAAGTCTTTCATGGCAAAAGACTTATCCAGCTATTTCTTCAGATTGTTGATTCTAGAAACATTCTTACCAACGATCAACATATCATCCACATAGAGCAATAAAATAATGAAATCATCATCAGAGAACTTCTTCACAAATACACTATGATCTGAGGTAGTCTTCTTGTAGCCTTGCTCCCCCATAACAGACTCGAACTTCTTATACCATTGTCTTGGTGCCTGTTTTAGACCATATAGACTCTTCTTTAGTCTACAAACATAGTCTTCTTTCCCCTTTTTTACGAAACCCTCTGGCTGCTCCATGTATATCTCTTCTTCCAAATCCCCATATAGGAAGGCAGTTTTGACATCCATTTGTTCAACCTCCAAATTAAAATTTGCGGCTAGCCCTAGCACTGTGCGTATGGATATCATTTTCACCACTGGTGAAAATATCTCGTCAAATTCAATACCCTTCTTTTAGTTGAATCCTTTGACCACTAATCTTACTTTGAATCGAGGATGGTCATTGTGTTCTTCATACTTGATCCTGAACACCCATTTATTCTTCAATGCTCATTTGCCTTCTGGCAACTTCACCAGCTCGAATGTTTTATTCTCATGCAAGGATTTCATCTCATCTTGCATGGCTTCTTTCCATTTTTTTAATGTTCATCATTCATGGCTTCATCAAAGCTTTCTAGTTCTCCCCCGTCAGTCAACATTACATACTGATCAATTGGATATTTAATAAATGGTTGTCTATTTCTACTAGATCTTCGTAATGGGACTGGAGAATCTTCAGGTACTGGTGGTTGAATGTGAACACCATCATCATCCTCTGGTTCAACTTCATTAGGGGCATTTGCATTATCAGCTTCTAGCTGATCATTCTGCACTTCATCTCCAACTTGTCTAGGCACCACTGTTGGAGCATTCAATCGGAAGCTTGTTAAGTCATCATTGGAGCTTGGAACTTCCTTTTCCACCTTGTTGATATCTTCAATAGTTTGATCTTCAACAAATATAGCATCACGACTCTTGATAAGTCTTCTCTGCACCGGATCATAAAACCTATAGCCAAATTGATCTTAAGCATAGCTAATGAATACACATTGTCGTGCTTAACATTAAGCTTTTTCCTTTCATCTTTAGGAATATAAACAAAGCCCTTGTAACCAAAGACCTGTAAATGATCATAGGAAACATCCTTTCCTGACCACACCTTTTCTGGAACTTCATACTAAAGAGGAACACATGGTGAACGATTTAATGCATACACAGCTACAAGTAAAGCGTCACCCCAAAATGTCTTAGGCAACTTTGAATGTAAAAGTAGACATCTGACTCTTTCCATCAAAGTCATGTTCATCCTCTCAGCTACGCCATTCAATTGCAGTGTTTTTGGTGGTGTCATTTGATGTTGAATAGCATGCTTCTTACTGTAAGCATCAAATAATTCGATGTACTCTCCACCATTGTCTGTCCGGATGCATTTTAGCTTCTTCCCAGATTGTCTCTCAACTGAGGCATGAAATTGTTTGAACACATCTAGCACTTGATCTTTAGTCTTCAGAGTATAGGCCTACGTTTTCATGGAATGATCATTAATAAAAGTCACAAAGTATTGTGCATTACTAAGTGACTTTGGCAATGGTCCACACAAATCTGAGTGAATCAGATCTAGAACATTCTTCATTCTGGATGTAGGAGAACTCTGGAAAGAAACCCTATTTTGTTTCCCTGCTAGACAATCTACACATTTCTTTTGATGTATCTGGTTTAAACCAAACAGCATATTCCTTTTTACAAGCTGAGTCATCCCTTTCTCACCAATGTGGCCTAGTCTTTTATGCCACAAATCAACTGTATTATCATTTTCCATTGTATTGACAACATCACTGGAGAGCTTTGTCTGCATCATATACAATCTTGAGTGCTTCTGACCTCTAGCCACTACTAAGAAGCCCTTAGTAAGCTTCCATTTTTCGTTTCCAAAAGTATTTCGGAAACCTTCATCATCTAGCCTGTTTACAGAAATCAAGTTCAGATGCATATCAGGAATGTACTTGACATTTTTCAGCAATAGTCTTGAACCATTCGCTGCCTCTAAAGAAACATCTCCTTTGCCAACAACATTTGGCAAATTTCCATTTGCCATCTTAACAATGCCATAATTCCCAGGTGTGTAAGATGAGAAAAATTGTCTGTGAGATGTAACATGAACAGTAGCTCCACTGCCAACTATCCAACTTGTTTCTTGCGACACCAGGCTGACTATCTCCGTATCAATAACAAGGTTGAATACATCAACAATGTTACTTTGTTCATCATCACTGCTTTCGTCTGCCTTCACATCTTTTCCTTTTTCCTTCTTCAACTTTCAGCAAAATTTTATAATGTGGCCTTTCTTCTTGCAGTAATGGCATTTCACATTTGCATATATGTTTGACTTTCGTCTGCTCTTGTCTCTGGACTTTGGACTTCTGGATTGACTCCTTCCTTTATTTTCTGTAAGCAGAACATCTAAATGTGATGAAGAGGCTGCATGCTGTGATTTACGTCTCATCTCTTCATTTAGTATACTGCTTTTAACAGACTCCATATTTAATACGCCATTTTGGTGTAGTATTTGTCAAAGACACCTTCAAAGTCTCCCAAGACTCTGGTAATGAAGCTAACACCTTTAGAGTAATCACCTCGTCGTCAAACTTTATGCCCATCTTTGATCACTGATCAACCATCCCTTCCATATTGTTTAAATGATCAGCTACAGAAGTACCCTCCTGGTATTTTACCTGCATCAATTTTGTTAGATAAAACAATTTGTTGTTACCGGTCTTTGAAGCATACGACTGCTCCAGCTTATTCCACAGCGTTCTTGCATGAGTCTCAATACAAATGTGATTGTACACATTATCATCGACAAACTGTCGAATATAACCACATGTGTTAAGTCAAAATGACTTCACGTCTAATAATTTTGGTGAAAATCAAATAATAATAATTTTAAAAAGTGAGACGGAAGCTGAAGCAGAAACTAAGATGAAAAAAAGTAAGACGAAGCGGAAGCAAAAGTGAGACGAAAGAAAGTAAGACTAATCAGAAGCAGAAGTAAGACAAAAGAAACTAAGACGAAGCGGAAGCAAAAGTGAGACGAAAGAAACTAAGACGAAACGGAAGCAAAAATGAGACGAAAGAAACAAAGACGTAGCAGAAGCGAAAGTGAGACGAAAGAAACTAAGACGAAGTGGAAGTAAAACTAAGACGAAAGCAATGCGAAGACGAAGACGAAGACGAAGACCCAATACTACGTTGGATGGTTAATGAGTTTGAGTTAGTTACAGAACTCAACTGAATAACTGTTTCTTCAAAGATCAAGAAACAAGAAAAAAGAAGCGGTTATCAAGAAACACTTGAAGACGAAGGCTATAAATACGAGTCGGGGTCGAAGACTAAAAAAGTTATTGATTTTAAAGTTAGCAAAAAAGCTTAGCAATTTGATATAGTGATTTTAAATATTTGTTGTTCGAAACACTAGAGCTATCATTTTCTGTAACAAAGCTTGCAATATCTTTCTGTAAAAAGAGAGAGGAAAAGTTGAGAGCCTAAAGAGGCTAAGTGAGAACAATAATTCTTGCTGTAAGAGACCTGAAGAGGCTTTGCGAAAAGAATACTTGTACAGTTAAAAAGAATAGTGAAATCTCACAAAGGATTCTGAGGACTGGACGTAGCCCACGGTTTGGAGTGAACCAGGATAAAATTGCTGTGTCTACTCTCTAAATCTCAACTTTTAATTTCTATTGTTTTATACAAATACTTAGAAGTTAATTGCAATACATTGTGATTTTTTTCAATAGCTTTGAAAAAGCAAGTTTTTGAAGAAATAAAAAAGGGGATTGTATTCAAGAAAAAGGATACACAATTCAACCCCCCTTCTTGTGCAGCTTGTACATTGTCTATACTAACACGTGATTTACTTCAATTGGTATCAGAGCTCGGTGTCCAAGAACTACCGTTACAAAGTGTGGATAAAGATCCATGGCAGAATCATACGTTTATATAGCTGAAGGCGCCTCTGTCGCTAGACCTCCTACATTCAATGGTGAAGATTACCATTACTGGAAAGACAGGATATGACTCTTCATTAAATCTACTCATATTGATCTCTAGGAGATTATCGAGAATGGAATGGACCATATACACTGGTAGATGATGAAGGAAATGTCATTCTACGTACCAGATGGTCAACTGATCAAAAAGTGAGATTCTGGCTAAATTTAAAGACCAAGTTCTTTCTAAGTTGTGCCCTAAGCAAAAGTGAATACGATAAAATTCACGGATGCGACACTGCGGAGGAGATGTGGGATACTCTGTCCATCACACACAAAGGCACCAACTAAGTAAAGGAATCCAAGATAAGCATTCTTGTATACCAGTATGAGCTGTTCAAAATGAAGGAAGATGAGTCTATTGATCAGATATTTGGACGATTTCAAATTATCGTCAATGGACTTAAAGCTCTTGGGAGAACGTATGCTAATCAAGATCATGTTCGAAAGATTCTCAGAAGCTTACCAAAAAGATGGAGACCTAAAGTCACCGCGGTACAAGAAGCCAAAGACTTGAACGTGTTGAAGCTTGATGAATTGCTTGGATCGTTGAAGATACATGAAGTGGAGCTCAATGCAGAAGATAAACCCAGACAGGATAAATCTATAGCATTAAAGGTTGGACAAAAGAATCACAAGGTTCAGAGGAAAAGAAGTTCATCGTCAAAAGCATTGAAGATCGAAGAAGTCAAGAATGACGACTCTAGTGAATCTGAACAAGATTCGAGCGAAGAAGATGATGAATTATCCTTTATCTCGAGGAAGATCAGATGCATGTGGAAGAAGAAAGCAAGAGGAAACAAAGATTTTCTTTCAAGAAGAATAGCAAAGATTAAGGCAAGAATGAGAAAACATCGGTCATCTGCTATGAATGCAATAAACCGGGACACTATAAGTTTAAATGTCCATTGCTGAAAAAATAACCAAAGAAGAATAGAGAAAATAAGAAGAGCATGATGGCAACATGGGAAGATTTGGATTTGTCCGAATCTGATATTGATTCAGAGGCATCAGTTCAAGCAAACATTTGCATGGTAGCCAAAAGATAAAGTGACGAGAAGGTAACCTCAAATTTTAGTGAATTACAAGATGCATATTTAGAATTATTAGAAGATTCTCATGCAATACTTAAGCAGTATAAGTTGTTAAAGAAAAAGTTCATAGAAAAATTGAAGAAAATGCAAGTGTTAGAGAGAGAAAATGTTTGCCTGAAGAAATAAGTAGATGAGATGAAGAAAAAGGTAGCTGTAGATAGATCTGAGGAGATCAATCAGCTAAAACAAAGGATCAATATTCTTTCAACTAATCTATCAACATTCACTGAGAGTATGAGAAAGATGAATGACATGCTAGGAAGATACAAACACCCTATGATAAGAGTGGATTAAGGTTTGCTAAAAATAATATTCAGGACAAAAAGAATTTCGTTCCTAATAGGAAGAAATTTCATCAGTCGCATTATCATAATTCCATAAATCATCTTAAGACTAACCCCAAAGGACCCAAAAAAATCTGGGCACCTAAGAGAAACATAATATCTCCTGCAGATATCCTTCCTTAGAAGAAGCAACCAGGACCAATGGTATTTGGACAGTAGATGCTCGCGACATATGATGGGAAGAAGGTCTATGTTCCTAGATTTTTAATATAAGAAGGGAGGATCGGTAACTTTTGGAGACAACCAGCAGGGCAAAATAATTGGAATTGGTAAAATCGGTAAAGATTCTTTTGC
>JAOTAX010000007.1:27259067-27290376 GCA_025629825.1 Erythroxylum guanchezii
ACGAAGATCTCCTCTATCTTCAGATGATCCTTCCACTTGATCTTTATCTCTTAAAGATGATGTTCATCCACTCGTGACCTTATCCGCCACGTCATCATGTGCCACATCATCCACAGCTGCCACGTCACTGCTGATGTGTTTCATCACGACCTATCTGCACATAAGTCCATCAATGCACGTCCATGGACAAGTCCATCTTCCATGATCAAGCTCATTCATGGTGCCGTCTCGTCGCTCCATGACTAAGTACAAGTCACAAACTGAGTTAGCATAAAACCTCGCACAGTTTACATGCCTTCGACTTGCCTCACCGAAGTCAAGTGATTAAGTGCCTCGTTGCGCTCGTATGCCTTCGCGCATCCTCGCGGGGTCTTATATGCCTTTACACCTTCTCGCGCACTCTCGAGTCTCGCATGACTTAGTTTTTCAACTCCACGTGACCTCGCATCCGAATCTCACGTCTCTTCAAAGATTTCTGCCAATGCGCGCCTTCGCGTACCGAATCTCGCCTACTCTCGAGATCTTTGGATTTTGCTCGCCAGCTAGCAAGACTTTACCTTGTTTCCTCGTCAACATGCCTTCCTCGTGCCAACTTATGTGCCAAGCATTGGCCAAGGCTAGCCAACACTCGCACAACCCCGCAGTCTGGACTTAGGGGTCAAACACAAGGAATCATCAAACAAGAAGAAGTCAAAAGGCTATGAAGAGTAAGTATGAAGGCAATATTAAAGAACAAAGGCTATAAGAGAGAAAATGATCCTTTGCATAGCACTTTTAGTGAGGATAAAGGAGTAACCACATTGTTCTAACAATTAATCAACTTTAAAGACATAATTTAACTAAAGATTCATAAATAAGTGCTTCTTATTAGGAGGCAATCTAATCATTGTTTAATTTTTTAATTTTTTGAATTTATTTCTTTGACATTAAAGAACAATAATTTATATTTTTGTTTGGTATTTGATTTGGATTATTTTATTAGATTAATGAATAAGTTTATATCCCATTTTACTTATTTATGTTTGTTAGATTTTATGTTTTTTTTTTCTTGTGGTATTATTGTAGTTTGGAAAGTAAGGAAAATCATATTTAAGCTAAAAGAGAGGTTTTAAACCAATGTGGAGATGAAAGATTAAAGAAACAATTCAAAATGGAGCTTGACAATCAGATACATATAAAAGTTATTTGTTTAACATGGCCTAGGTCATACCTATATCCCAAATTAAGCCATACTTATATTCTAGATAGTAGGATCCATGACTAGGAGATGCGTCTGCTTCCTTACATTTGTGTTACTGAATCACTAAAAACAGTAAGACATAGCCTAGGAACAAACCTATGTCTCTAGTCGTGCTTTTAGAAGTTACAGATAATAAGATTCACGACCTAGTTAAGGATACGTTCATATCTTTAACCATAAATTTAAAGAATACTTTTAGGAAATCCCATGGTTTGATCCATAACAGTATCATAGATCATTTCCTAAGAATTTGGAAACCCAAAACTTTCCTAAGTCTGCACCATGACTATGTTTCAAGCTATATTATTAAAATTTTAAAAACCCACCTATCATGCTAAACCCCTTATTTTGATGTGCTTGACTTTTTCACATATTTTATTGAGTTTTTTGTTTGGTTTTAATGATAAATTTACCTTCTTTTACTTAGTTTCTAATATCTTTTCATGTAATTATGCAGTTTGAATTATAAGATGACAATATTCAAGAATTGGAGGCCTTTGATGCAAAATCAAGAAGAAGATACAATTCTTAGAAGAACACAATATAGATCAGGCCTACGCACCAGACAATGCTTTAGATGAAGAAAGTGTAGGAAGTCTTATAGTCTAAGCCACAGGTGTGTGTAAGACGGTGTGCATGTATGAAAAAAAAAAAGATCCATGACTCAAGCACACTATCGTAGTTGGAGGTTATGTATTCAATTCAAGGCAGTGAGATTCATAGTTCGACTGTCTCAATAAGCCCTGTCTATCTCCTAAAGGAAGTATTAAAACCCATGATCTTGGCCATAATAGTGGATAAACTATGTCTGAGGCAATGCAAAGATAGATATAAGGGTGAAAACCTAAATTTTCAAAGAAAAGAGAGACTTAAGTCGTCTTTTGGGAGGCTAAACTTTATGGACACAAATTTTTTCTCCAAAAATTAAGGTCAGATGTTAAGAGGCTTCTACAACTCTTAGAAAGTCATATTTTAAGTTATTTTATCACTAGAGAATCAAGATCACAAATATCTTTTTAAATAATTAAGTTGTCAATATTAAGGGTTCATCTAAAGAATTGCTTATTATGACTTATTATTTATCATTGGATCTTATTGTTTAGATTATATTTAGTGGGTAATTTTATTTTCTATGTTTAGTTTAAAAAGCTCTTCTAGTTATTTTTGTTTAGATTGATTTAGTTTAATTTAATTTATAATTTGAGATATATTTTTTAAACCTACCTTTGTTAGTTTCAATGCTAATTTATTTATTTTGACATATAAATATAATTTAAATTCACCTGTGGACAACTCAGGAGAGCTTACTTATGAGTGGATCATAGACTAGGTAGAAAAGATTGAACGAGATGCTCAAGAGATTCATGTGATCTTTCTAGTGTTAAGGTAAAATAAAATCATAGGATTTCGTAGCTATAAATCCATTCAAAAGAGTGTTGGGAATGATAAAGATATAGGTTAATCAGTCGGCGAGAAGACAATCGTATCTTGAAAAAGTGCAATTTCTGTAGTTAAAAGATCCTGCCAGTCCAAAAGACATAGTTAGGTTAATTATATGATAATTTAATTGATATCTCTTTTGATTAATTATCTTAGATTAGTTTGTCTACACATTACTATGTTTATTTTATTAATACAATTAAATAAATCATAGAAGATAAATTTAAAATAGGAAAAAATTCGTAGCAATTGATTGGATGTACACTCCACGCTCGCGCTAGCAGATCCTCCTACATCACTCACTCACATATGGCACATAAGGCTCCGCCGCTACGGAATCTAACTAATTGGGATATGCCAGAAGTGAGTCAACGAGCTAACTTCTCTGAAGCAATTGAGAGCGGTGTCCCCACGTTTGGCCATTCGATAGTGCTTTTCTTGTATTAGCGTCAGTGTTTCACATTTTGTTGTTTCACACTTTAGTCTTAATTTTCTGCCATTTTGAAGGCCACTTCATTGCATTTTTTTCATTGCTTTATGCGTTAAGAATTGGATTGAAGTCCTACGTTTTGAAGCAACTAAAAGGCTTGAGCATTTCATGTTCTTGTTGCCTTATTGTTTTAAATGCTTTGTTGCATTTTATACCGGCGATGTTTCAATTGGAAATTTCTTTCCTTGTTAGTTGCTTTAATTATTATTCTCTAGCCTAACTTAGCAACGGGGCGAGTTAAAGTTTAAGCCCAACATGAAGTTCTATTTTCAGGCTTAGATCTGTTTGGAAATAACATTAAATATGAACAACTTGAAGCCAGATTGGATTTGATTAAATTTGTTTTTATTTTTAAAATTTTGAAATAACATCTTTTTCAATAAAAATTTCAGGCTTCGGGTCGAATAACCCAACTTGAAGCTCGAAATTTTAAAAAACAAAGCATGCCCCAAAACTCAGTCAATTTGGGTCGGGTTGGGTGGAGTTAAAGTCCAACATTTTTTAAAAACTTTTTCTTACCTTTCTCACTTAATCTCTAATCCTTGTTTCTTTAATAATGGTCCTCCAACTTCTCAATTTTTTTCATTCTAATCCTTTCTCAATTGCAATTTTGTCCTTACTCATTCCCTTTCATAATTTAAGTCAAATGTTTTCCTGTTTACAAATTTGACTAACCATACTCACTTTTACGCCAAATTTATCTAGAATTTCTATATAAATCTAAATTTACCTTAAATGAAAAAGTAATACCTAAAGTTTGGAATATATCTATTAATACACTAAAAGTAATTAAACGCCAAATTAATTGTGACAACACAAAATTTAAACCCAATTGATGAATTACAAAGTAAAATTTTATTCCATACACATACTTCTAAGGACCCAAAATCTTTGATTTAATAACACATAAACCAAAATTATTAAAAGGATTTTGAAAATTAAATTGGATTAAAATGAAGAGTAGAACATTACTAAAACGTAATTTTAAAATTTCTTAATTTTGTAAAAAAATAAAATGCAAAAATATAAGGACAAAATTGAATGTCAACATTTGTGGGCTTTTCATTCAAGTTCTATAGTAAACCATTTCATACATCAATTTGTATTGATTTTTTTTAATTTGACATTAACTTTGATCTTGAAAGCTATTGATTCATAAATCTAGGTCTATTTTTATTAAAAAGTACAAAAAAAGATATTATTTCATCATTCTGATCATATACTACTACTCCATTATATTTACATAAAATTTTACCTTTTTATTATTTCTTATCGAACAAGGAGTTATTTTGAAGCTATATTATATATATACATAATATTCTATTAAATGAACAAAAATATACAATTTATCTAATTTAATTTTTTACATAAAAATTTTCATCATTCCTTTAATATATTTTTAATAAAAATATAAATAAAATATATTAAACAAAAATTAGAAAATGTCTCACTTCAACCAAACCATATCAATAAAATATTAAACGTATCTCCAAGATCATTATGGATAAATTAAAATCCAAACTACCTTATTACATTTACACATCTTAAGGAGCATTAACTGGAGGAAGACAAATAGAGGACAATATCTTAATAGCCTAAAAACTCTTTAAAAACTATAATAAAAAGCATTCTAAAAGATATATTGTATTTGAGATAGAGTTCCAAAAGGCATTTGACTCAATAGATTGGGACTTCATCTTGAATAATCTTAAAGCATTTGTTTTTTTTTTCATGCTTTATTAGATGGAAAGCATTTGTTTTTTTTTTCATGCTTTATTAGATGGACTGAGTAGTGATTTACACCCCAATTTCATATAGTGAACTAACCAATCTTATCAAGGTTGCAAAGGGTGCGACCAGATGATCCCTTTTTACCATATTTGTTCACCCTAAGCATGGAAGTGCTCACCAGGCTTATTAAACTAATCATTGATCAAGAGAAGCAATTTAAGTTCCATTTCAAATATAGGAAGCTAAACCTCATCAGTTTGTCTTTTGCAGATGACTGAATATTGTTCACTAGAATTAAAGCAAACTCCTTAAGTGCTTTAGTATTTACCCTGAATAAGTTTCAAATGCTCTCTAGTCTTTTTATCAATAGGGATACAAGCACAACGTATTTTCTTTAGTGCCTAGCACAATGCTATTTGGTTTTCCACTCTAACAAGGTTGAAGTCTCTAAAGCCTCTATTAGCATAATTAGGAATTCCAATCTCTTCCAAAAGGTCAACGTACAATGAGGTTCAACTATTAATTGAAAAGATTCAAAAGAGAATTTATACCTAGTGTAATAAGAGCTTATCATTGGCAAGAAGAGAACTCATCATTTAGCATTCATGTATATTGGTCATTGCAACTAATATTTCTAAGTAGTATTGTTAAGCAACTAAAAAATTACTGAGGAGGTTTTTCTGGTCAAGGGATATTTCTAGAAACACTTGGCAAAGATAAATGGTAGTAAATATGCTCACCAAAAGATGAAAGAGAGTTTAGAATGATGCTATTAAAAACTACAACTAAAGCGCTCATGATCAAAGGATTATAGAGAATTCTATGTAGTAAGAAAGCTCTTTGGGTAAGATGGATGCATGCATATCAATTGAAGAAGGAAAGTTTTTAGAACATCTTAAATAAAACTCTTCATGGACTATGATCCATATCTTATAGCTAAGAGAAAAAAAAAGATGGAGTTTCATTGTAAGGTAGGAGATGGCTTAACTTCATTCCTATGGTATGAAAACTGGAGCCACTTTGGTCCACTTGCTAGAATGTATAACTTTATTCCTTAAGAAATGTTATCCCTCATAATGCCACTGTCAAAGAGGTGATTGGAAATAGATCAAGTCACTTAAATTCATTGCCAAGATCTCTTTTGATTGATCATATTATATGCTTGGCCCTCATTCTCAATAAGGAGGAATATATCTTATAGAGTAAAACCTCATTTAAAGTGTTCACTAACTCTTTTTGAAAATTTCTACTAAGGACTCAAGCACCACAAGTTAACTGACAAGAACTATTGTAATTTATATAAGCTAACTTCATTCCTATGGTGTGACAACTAAAGCCACTTTGGTCCACTTGTTAGAAATGTTCATTCCTTGAGAAATATTATCCCTCATAATGCCACTGTCAAGGAGGAGATTGGAAATATCAAGTCACTTAAATCCATTGCCAAGATGTCATTTGAAAGATCATATTAAGCTTGTCCCTTATTCTCAACAAAGAGAACTATATCTTATAGTGCAAAACCTCACATGTGTATAGTAAATCCTCTTGCAGATCCCTATTAAGGACTCAAAGACCAAAGTTAATTGGCATGAACTATTATAGTTCAAACTAGCTAACCTCTGTGCTTTCTTCATCTTATGGTTTTCAATAAAGGAGAGGATAAGCATTCTTAACAAGTTAACAAGATTTTTAAATATCCCAAAGGTATGTACAACATGCAAATAGGAAAATGAGATCTTAAAGTGCCTGTTCTTCAAGTATTATTTCTCCTTATATCTATGGAAAGTATTATGTAGCTTTGCAATCTAACTTATCCCCCTTACAATTGGCATAATATCATAAAGTGGAGCTTCCAAAATTGTGCAATATGTAAATGACATCATTTGATTTTTAAATTTTCCTTTGGCTTTGTAAGCAAATGGAATAAGAGGAATCAATGGTTATTCTGACACCCAAACTAAACAAACGAGCACTCTTCTCATTGACCTAATTGAATGGATAAAAGTGCATTTGGTAACTCATCTAATACACCTTAGATATAGTTTACTTATTACCATTAGATGGAAGCTCCTCTCAGATAGCCATTTTGAAAGATGATGAGTTAATTGTGAGGAAAAACTAATGAAATTTTTAGTCTAGTTGGTAATAGCAATTCTAATAATAGATCAAGTTATCTAATGATTCTTATTGGCATTTTAAGAATTTACTTTATTTTTTACATATAAAACTATAAAAAAGCTTAGCTAGCTACTACTTTATTTGTAAGTTCTTAAGATTATATTATACTTTTTAAGCTCTTTGAGCTATAATATAATTCTTTATTTTCTTAAAATAAAATATTAAACATATGTTGATAAAAAATTAAACTATTATTGGTTTTATAGAAAAGGAATATATAGAGAAGCTCCAGGATCTCTTTTCTTTTTCTTTTCCTTTAATACTTCTTTTGCTCCACTAAATCCTTCTTATAACTAATCTCTTCAACCTTTCAAACATTCCTTATGGTTTTGTCTGGTGTCTTTCTCATTATTAATTCTTCTCGTCCTTCTCCTCAGTGCTAGTTTTCCTTGAAGGCGCTCTATCAACTATGGTCCTTAACCTTTCTTTGACTTTACCTTATTAGGTAACACTTTTTAAATTTCAACGATGCCCATCTTGCTTTTCTGCTTCTTTTAGCTTTTTAATTTAGACTTGGTTTCTTACCCTATAATAAATTATTGGGAATCTAAACATTGGACGAAGTTTTGTCTTATAGAAGTACTTATAGATGAGCAAGGATTTTTATCTTTAAGTTTAATTCAACGACTAATACGGGTAAGGTGTTGAAACTTGGCCCTTGGCATATTAATGGCAAACTCCTCTTTATTTAAAAATGGAAGCCATGCATTTTTAAATAAAGAGAAGTTTGTCATTAATATGCCAAGGTCCAAGTTTCAACACCTTATTCGTATTAGTCATTGAATTAAACTTAAAGAATAAATAGGAGTTTGTCATTAACATGCCAAGGTCTAAGTTTCAACACCTTATTTGTATTAGTCATTAAATTAAACTTAAAGATAACAATCCTCCATGCATTTTTTTTGGGAAGAAATCAAATCCAAGCATGCCCTTTGTGGATTAATAAACACAATGTTCCTTAATGATTGGCTTACACTATCTTATAAGCTTCACAGGTAAGCCTTTATCAATGGATGAAGCTATAACATCTATGAAATTTTTAGATTATGCAAGGCTTTATGTTGAAGGAAAGCGGATAAATAACTCCATAAAAGAATTCCTTTATTGATGTTAAATGATGAAGAGGAAATGATAAAGGATATGGTTAAAGTTACCTATCACCTCCCCCTCAGAACTCAATGGAAGAAATGGATACATATAGGAAAATAATTTATTAGAGGAGATTATATGAAGTTAAAGGGGACTAAGAATAAGATTCAAGAACATCAAGGTAATCAGGTCTTACAAGGACATACTAACTTTAGAACTTCTAACCTTGAGGAAGCACAATCGATGATTTCCATTGTGCCTATCTTAAATTAAAAAAAGACAAACTTAACAAAAAAGTTCAATGTCAATTTAGGTTTTGCAAATAACTCTAGCCAAGTAAGTGTAGAACAGTAAGTTGGAGCTTCCTTGAATACTTCTTCAGAGAGTATGGAGACCGCTTACGATCTTAGTGAAATAAGTGCATCTCTTAACAATCCTATTTAGGATGTTAAGGAAGCTAGTATATCGATTCAATTTTACAACCATTAAATGGATAAGATTTGGTCGAAGGACTAAAACCAAAGGTTCTGATACTTTTCTCAAACCTTCCAAATGACTATAGTGGATTAGAATATAAGAGGTTTTACACAACCCCAAAAAGTAGCTAATTTTATATAGTTGTATAAACATAATAAAACCTATGATGATAGGAATTCTACAAAACAAACTCAAAGCAACTCTTTATGTGAAACCATGTTTCATTAGGAAGCAGATCACTAATCACACTATACCAGGATTGTAACCGCTTCTAATCATAATAACATAGAATTCTTAAACTCCATATCCTCATATTAGGTCATCCATCTATCTATTAGAATTTAGGGAACAATTCAGGCATGGATATCCTTTATTTATGCTATCAATTATACCTTTTAGATATCACCTCTTTGGAATGACTTTAGAAGCACTCATAACTTTATTGATATTCCCTAGTTAATCATTGAGTATTTCAATAACACTTTATTTGCCTCAAAAGCTTAAGGGAATCTTACCATGAGAACTCTATTTACAGATTTCTGATCATTCCTATCTCACGTAGGAGTAACAGATCTTAAGTTTAAAGAGAACTTTTATACTTAAGAGCAACAAGTAAAGTGGTGAATGGTTACTGAGGATGAAAGTAGATAACACATTAGTCAATCACTTATAGTTTAAAGTGTTTTATAATAGTAAAGGTGCATTTAACAATTTCCTACGCTCAATTCATTCCCCAATTAAGATTTACAATCTAATGAACTCCAAGAAAAGTGCCTCACCTTTCAGATTCTTTAATTACCTAACTAATCTTAATGGCTTTTAAGAAGCAATTAGCAAAGGCATGACACTTCATATCAGTGGATATTAATCCTTTAATTTTTAAGAAATTAATAAAATTGAAAGAGGAATTGAAGAAACCTAATCAAAGTCACTTGCTTATGATTTGGAAAGAGACAACTCCAATAAAAGCAAAAGGACCAATATGACTTTCCCTTAAATCCTTTAAAACAATTATAAGAGAAAATTGCAACGACGAATTATGCCAAAATCTTTAAAGACTAATGCCCATTGCTAAAAAAAAAGTTAATTATACAATGGTTAAAGATGGAGACCATAATACCATTTTTTTTCCATAATTTTCTACTTTCAAGAAGAAATACTAATAAGAGATATTCCCTTTCCACAGAAGATGGTAGAGTATTCTATGATCAAGATCCTAAAGCTAGTTATAGATTACTTTGGTAGCACTTTAGGGACAACATCTAACTCATGCTCCTTAATTTTCACACTCAGCTCTTTCTTACCAAAAGTAATCATTAAAGAGAAGTCTAAGCTTCTCACCAAATTATTCACTAACATATAAATTGAGAAGGCTTTCTTTAGCCTCAACCCTTATAAGGCACTTCGTCTAGATGGGCTTAATGTATACTCTTATCAGAAAGCTTGAGGCTCTCTTATCATAAATGACCAAAGAAGTTTTGGAATTCTTTAATAATAAGAGATTGCTCAAGATATAGAACAAAGCTTATATTTCTTTTATTCATAAGGTGTCTAGTCTTATTCTTTTAAGAGATTTTAGACTAATAATATATTGTAGTACCTTCTATAATATCATTTCAAAGCTTTTAACTTCTAGATTGAATTTGGTTATTTCTTCAATTATTAATCCGACTATATGTTCCTTTATTAACATAAGATCTATTGGGATAGCAATTTACTTGCTCAATAGTTCTCAAAATATTACCATAAATAGATCTTTACTAAGAACAATTCTATTAAAATAGCTTTCCATAAAAGTTTCGATTTAGTTGACTAGAAATTCTTACTACAATCTCTTCATATGATTGGGTTCCTCGAGCAATGCATTACCACTCCCTCACATAATATTGTCATTAATGGTGAGGCCTCACAACTTATTAAAGAAGTTAAATGTATCTAACAAGGTAATCCTCTTTCCCTTTATTTGTTAACTTTCTACATTAAAATCCTTACAAGGTTGGTTAATTATAAAATAAGGCAAGAAGAGAGCTTCAAATTTCATAACAAATGCAATCATTTAAGTATCTTAAATCTTTCCTTTATCGATGACCTGATTCTCCTATGTGGAGTATTACCTAACTCAGATGCTTGTCTGGTCAATTCACTCAAGACGTTTAGCAAACTTTCTAGCCTGGCCATCAACAGAGATAAAAGCCATAAAGCTGATGACCTCTATAACTTATTGAAATTACTATTCTCAATCTTAAAGCTCCTCCTTTTACTTATTTGGTGGGTACCTGTTACAACTAAGATGGTCATATATAAAGAATGACAACCTCTTTATGATATGGTGAAGAGGAGAGTTTTTCCTTGGAGTAACAATAGCCCCTTATTTAATGGTACGTTACAACTTATCATTTCTATTTTGAATTCAATTACAATTTATCATTTCTATTTTGAATAACTTACATCTTTATTAGTCCTCACATATTGGTCTTCCTAAAAGCATATCTAGAGATATTGAGAAGCTTTTTAGGAATTTCCTCTAGACTAGTAATACTTATAGAAAGTTTTATATTAAGGTTAAGTGGAAGGATATTTGTTTGCCTAAAAATGAAGGAGGCTTAGGAATTTTACATATTCACTTGGTGAATAAATTCATATTTACAAAAGTATTATGGAGAAATCTTATTAATAAACAATCGTTATAGGTTAAATGGCCATATGGACAATACCTAAAGAATGAAATTTTATTAAAAGTGAGGGACAGCTTGTAAAGTGAATTTAGGGTTAAGATAGGGAATGGTGAAGATATATCGCTATGGTTTGATAACTGGAATAATCTTTAGCCTTTATACAATATTCTAATCAATGGGAATGAGTGGTTCTATGATGCAAGAAGATGGGCCGCTCTTATAACTGGTATTCCACCCTACAATCCTATCTCCAGACTTAGTCATATGGAGGGGACACTCATCATGAACTTTCACAAGGAAGTCCTGTAAAAAGCTTTTTAGAACTCATGCCCCTAAAGTCAATTGGTTTCACTTGATTTAGTTCAATCAAGGTTCCCTAAGGTATCATTTATCCTTTAGCTAGCTCTGAAGATTAAGTTAGCATTATAAATACGATTAAAGGCTCAATTATCCCCAATAAATGCTATCTATAGACTCTGAAATCTAGAAGCAAAATCCATTAGCCTTCTTTTCTTCAAATGTTCCTATTCTAGTGCCTTGTGGTTGAGCATTCAATAGACTTGAAACCACTACTATTAAGAAATTGATTGGGAAAGGATCATTCTATGGTAATGGCTCCTCACTAACTCTCTTCAAATGATAATGCTTTCTTTAAGGTCACTTTTGGTTGTATTTTACCATTTATTCAATATAGAGAGAAATATGAGGATTTTCAAAAACCAACGATGGGAATCCAAGTCTCTATTCAAAGGAATCTTGCTTAAATAAGAGAAATAGCTTTATCTCGATGTTAGGAATTGAAGTTCTCGTCAGACATAGGCTGCAAATGGAATATTTAAGGCATTCAGGGCTTAATTGATCTTGGCATGCTTCTACTCCTTAAATTAACTCAAACTAAGAACTAGTCAGCTTTAGGGAAGTAAGCACTTAAACTACTATCATTACTAGTTTTGAGGATTAGTTATAAGAGCTTGTTAATCTATGGTTAAGATACCTTGTATTCATTCGTCTATAAGACTAATATCTATTTTTTTCAGACATAAATTATATTCTTTAATTAAAAAATAACATTAAACTATTAATTACATTTAAAATTTGATATTTACTAATTTGTTAATAATTATATTAGTATCAATTTAACATTTTATTATTATTATTATTATTATTATTATGGTTTTATTTTTACTTTTAAAATGAATGATTTTGCACTCACTAATTAAATTTCCTGGCTTCCTAAGTTGGCCATAGAGTTGGACAAACAACTTTGCCAAACAACTTTGCTATTTCATTCTAAACGTTTCCGTTAGGATGCTACTCCAGTGTCGAGATAATATTGTACTCTTTGTCTATTTACGTGAGGACTTTATAGGAACAAAATTGAAAAGCTAAGATAGGAAAAAAAAAAAGACAAAGAAAACATAAGTAAAGAAATATCCCAAATCAGTATAGAGAGGAAATATGCGGGTTCAAATTCTCTGTCTAAGAGTTATTCTGTCTAATTCTGTCTAATAAGACACGACGTCGTTTCTTTCAATAAATTGGACAGATCAAACAACGTGTATTAATGGCCATGCGCCTGTGGGTCCACTCAAAGCCAAAGGATAGAGCCAAAAAGAGTATCAGCCATGTTTGTTATGAAAGTCATGTTTAAATCTTTACTAATTTAGTACTTCTCAACTTTTGAAGTACTGGATTTTTATTAAAACATGTTTATTATTATTTATGAACATTATTAATTTTGTTATAATTATTAAGTGTATATATTTATTTATTTAGTTGTTTATTATTTATTATTATTGATATTATTAATAATATTACTAATTACTAATATTTAATATTTATTATTATTATTATTATTATTATTATTATTATTATTATTACTATTATTAGTTATTAATTAAATATATTTGTATTATTGTAATAACTGTTAAATATTAAAATTAAATTACTTAAATTAATTGTTGATTGACGTTGCAACGCCAACTTTATTGTTATTAAGAATTAAAAAAAAATCAGGAATTTCACGAGATTAATTTATATCATTAATTAATAAATCATTTTTTAATTAAGTACAAAATTAATAAAAATCAAAATAAGTAGAAAATTATTAAATATCAAAAACGTTAAACAATTAAATTAACAAGAATAATTAAACAACCATAATAAAGTTGAACAATAATAAAATGGTTAATAATAATAAGGAATATACACTTATCATATTTGAAAACAATTTAATTAATAAGAATAATTAAATAACCATAATAATTTTTAATAATAATAATTAGGTGAATAATAATAACGAATATAAAATTAGCACTTATCATATTTCAAAACAATTAAAATAAAGAGAATGATTAAAGAAAGATAACGTTATTATTATTTATTATAATATAATTTATAATAATAATTCTTGAAATAATTTTACATTTAAAACTGATGGGATGACACTTTGATTCAGCCTTTTTTGAGTTGAATGGACACAGACTGTATTGGTCAAAGCGCTCGACCTAAATACAGTCACCAGTTAACCATTATATGCATTCTTCAATAATATAGCATAGGGAAAACAGAGATTTGGAGTATAAATAAAGAGAGAGACCATGTAATTTCAGTTTCCACTTTCAACGCACTTGGAATCCGAAGGGTAAATGCAGAAGAAAGTGTGTTCAGTATATGACAGCACATACCGTAGTGTGCAAACAAAAATATAAATGGTACGTGCGTGTACCAAAATATGAAGGTAATAACATAGTCAAAGTGTCAGCTCTCCAGAAAAAAGTGTATCAACAGGGGATAGATGAGTTTCTTGGGTATCCATTTTTGCTTCTGAATTCCAATTTGTGCTAATGGTGGATTTCACAAAGCCTGCATCTCCAAATTGGTACCCTTTTCGGTGGATTGGTTGCGCTCCCTATTTTCATTCTCAGAGCTCATCTCTTGAACGGGGGGAGGATTAACGATGGTCATTGGCACGGCAAAGTTGTCCGATAGACGGCCCTTCATCTCCCTGAGTTTCTGGCACAAAGCACACCAGTGCATACAGCAGTGGACCAGGCATGGATTAAAAATTATTATTTATAAATTAATATTTATTATATATATTTTTAATTATTAAATCAAAATTTATTTGAAATTTATATATTTTAAAAGTATATTTTAAATTTAATTATATTTATTAATAATTATTAAATTAATTTTATAAATTCAATTAAATTTTTTATTATTTTTTATTATTATGATTTTTGAAATCAAGTTAAAAATATACAGTACAACTGTATAATATAATAATGAACTATTTTTGTAATTTTAAAAAAAATTCAAGGACTATTTTATAAATTTAAAAAATTACCCGAAACAGTACTCAGTATTAATCGGTATCGGTACAGTACCGTACCAGAACCCAATCCAGTACTAAGTCCGATACGGTATTCCACTTCCTCCTCTTTTATTTTATATATTTTATGGCAGATACTGAAATATCTGCATATATATTCATCGATGACCATGGCAAGAATAGTAATTACACGGCCAGGGATTACCTTCTGGAGGAAATTGCTGCAATTTCCTGATTTTCTCTTCTGCAAGGACTCAAATTAACTCATTATTGAATTAAGTTAAATATGGTAACTCTAACATGATATATAAATAAATATTGGCCAACATAATAAGTATTAAGATTCTAACACCAAAATTTAAGTTGAAGGTATGATTTAGACCTCAATATTTAAATAACTCATATTATAATTTTTTGTATAAATTTGTACTCTAACCTTAATAAACTAGTATTAATTAAACTCTGAATAAGGTGAATTTAGGGGGAAAAATATTCATCTCATTCACTTAAAGTAAAAGAATTTCCAGTTATTATTTTGCTTAAAGTAAGCAAATTGAATAAGCAAAGAAGCAAACCCGATATATACTTACCAGCTCCGTTTGGAGGAGATCTGACAATTGTTGGAAGATCCCTGGACGCCACTGCCGAGATCAGAAGGAGCATGATAGTTAAGAGAGCTCCCAAGAGACTTAAAACCCTTGTGGAAGCCATTGTTGGGTTGTTCATAAAGCTCAGTTGGGAAGGAGTTCTTGCTTGATGTACATTTATAGGCAAACTTGTCATACAGGATTTTAATATTTTATTGCATTCTCTGACCAAATAATGTTGAACAGGGTAAGATTTTCTTATCTTCAAAGACACTAGTCACCTCATATTGACGTTGAAACAGATTAGACTAGTATTGCGGGGTGACTCAAATAATGGGGAGGAACCTCTATAAAAATCTCCAATATTTGAAGCCTAAATTAATATTTAGGATAACAGATAGGGTTCTGTATAGTTTAAATAACTTTTTTAAAAGTCATAATTTTCTTAAAAAATTTTAAACCCTTTTTGCAATTTTTTTTAAAAATTATTCTCTTAAGCTTTCGTTAAAAAATAATAATACTAACACATTTGACTTAAATATCACACGTGAACTAATTAAATATAAATAATATAATTATAACTATCTAACTCAACTATTAAAGACAAATCAAACTAATTAACTTTGAGTTAAATCAATAATTTATTGTAATTATCTTACATTATTACTTTAAATCGGAGTCATATGATTTAGGTTGAGTTTAAGAATTGATATAAATTATTATGTTAGCAATATTTAATTAATGTATGGTGCAAATGTGACGTATATATATTATTTTTAATAAAAGTTTAAGATAAGAGATTTTTAAAAAACAATTACAAAGGATTATAATTATTAAGGAGTTTCTTTAAGTTATTTAAATTATATAGGAGTCGTATATCTTTTATTATAATTTTTATTAGTGATTTTAACCGAATCTATTGTTAGGCTTAAACCTATAAGTTCGCTAAAGAGACCATTTAAAATGCACACTTAATAAGTGATTATGTATGTTTAAGAATAATTTATCTAATTCACACTTAAAAAATAATATTACAGTTTTAATTCACTTTTGTCCACTTTTTTATTCATTTTTGTAAAATAATAGGGTGATATCTAGACAATTTGGACACATCCCAATTGATTTATATATTTTGATGACTTAAATCTTTTCTTTATCATACTTAAGAATCAAAGAGAATGATATCTTCTTATAATAACTAAATTTAATTTAAAAAATTAACATATAAAAAATAATTTAATTATTTAGTCAATTCTTTTAAGGTTGATAGTGACCGTAGAACTTGGCAAGGTGAAATCAATCTCAATCCTATCAATTCATTAATGGTCATCCAACACATTTTTAATAAATTAGGTAAACGTTATTTGTCTTAAATTTTATTATATTAGTCTCTAATAATGTGACTATATACAAGTTCAATTAAGGGTTCATTCTAAAACTAATTAGTGATAAGAGGAGTAACTCCCTAGGCTTATATGCATGTTCAAGATTATATATTCTTTCCATATGGGATAAACCCCCACTTATATTTCAACACTCCCTTCTCATATGTGTGCTAATTTAAGACCCAACACATGATACAGTCTATTGTGTCGAAGTGGTGATGAATAACCTAAGAACAATCTGCTTTAATACCATGTTAAATTTTATAAGATTAGGTTCAAATAAATTGAGCACATACAAGTCCAAATGAAGTCATCCAAATGAAGTCGTTGGTTTTAGGATGAAACTTTATTTAAGCTTATATATGCTCAATTTATTTGAGCCTAATCTTATAAAATTTAACAATTTGAGAGCTTTTTGTCTAATAGTAAAGAAAATGAAGAATTTGCCTTGTGCGCTCGTATTACAAGCATGCAATAACTAAAAATTAACATGAATAATAAATCAGTAAAAATTTTATCGATATGCAAAATTTGAAAATATTCAATATTACGCTACCTTATCTTTAATTAATGAAAAGATTATTTCTTATACACGATATTAGAAAGCCACATATAATTCAAGTAAGTGAAAAAAGATGGAGAAAATAGTTTTAGCTTCATATATTCACTAGGGACAGCTGCTTTTTCGTAGGATTGCCATTATATCTCAAACACTAAACTTTAAGAGATTAGACTATGATTTCAATTTTTATATGTGAAATTTTCTTAATTTTTACTTTTGATAGATGTAGAATTATATACTTAAAACTAAAAAAGAACCTATAATTAAAAAATTGAAATTGATTTGATCGATTTAATCGTAAAAACTTAGAATCAATCAATTTTTGCGTGATTTTCAACTTTTCAATTCAATTTACTTTAATAACCCTTCTTATTAAAAATTAATCAGTTTATTAATTAATCGGTTGATTTTTGTAAACTAATCGTTTATAAACTAAAATAAATTAATTGATTTTTATTTAATAAACACTCTTTTTAATTAATTTTAAATTTAATTATAGTCTCTTTCAATTATATTTTAAATTCTTTAAATTTATTTAATTTTTAACCAATTTTATAAAAATCTACTATCTTTTGAAGTTTTAAACTTTAAATCTTTGTCCTCGCTGATTTAACTTTTAAAATATTAAAAATAACAAAACATGTTCCGAACACAAAGCGTATGTAATCTTATTTGCTTGATTAGTACAATATTATCACCAGCATTACGAACTAATTTCAATGCAAGCTTAAGTGCCACTCTTGCTCATTCTCCTTTATTATTCATAATAGTAGGTGGTTCCATATTTGAAGATCAGCATACGATACGTGTTTAACCGTGGCCTGGAGAAGCGCAAAAATAGTTGCATGGCCATGGCTTATCCGATCTATCAAGCAACTTTCTACCTTTCTGGACTGCAAGGATAAAACTAATGTTACATATACTTTGTTTGAGTAAGAGACATGGACTAATTCAGTAACTTAATTAATTTTAGAAAAATTTCTTAATTTTTTCAAACTAATCAAAGAACTAAATCGATACGCATACTTACAAGCACTGTGAAGATCCGTGGACGCCATTGCAGAGACGAGAAGGAGCGTGAGGGTTAAGATGAGTGCTCCCAAGAGTCGTAGAACCCTATTAGAAGCCATGTTTCTTGTTCGAAAGCTCAATGTCTATGGAGCTGTTGCTTGTTATATTTATACACAAACCTAGCCTACCAGAGTTTACTGCTCTTTCTGATAATATACGTGCAAGACTTGGTCTGCTCGTTAATTAAGTGTTTCGGTAACTTTCTCGTCCCGAGTTGATACAATCAACTTGTAATTAAGAGACAAAAGATGTCAATTAACTATGACTCAACTTGTAATTAAGAGACAAAAGATGTCAATTAACTATGACTCAGTTGGCTCATTGAGTCATTTAATTGGAACGTTTAATTTAAGAATTATTATATACACCTATTAATTTATTTAGTTTGCACCGAAAAAATAGACTTATCATGTAGTTTAAATTTTTTCATAATTTTTAAATTTTTCGAAAAATATTATTAAAATTTTTATTTTGCAGAAAAACTCTTTTTCATAATCCATCTCCTCTTTGTTATTCATATTAGCAGCTGGTTTGATATTAAAAGAACAGCGTATATAAGATAAAGTGTTAACGATGCCCAGGAATAGGCCTGCAATAATAATAAGGATATTGATAGTTGCATGGCCAGGGGTAGTCTCGTGGAGAAGGCAACAGCTTCCTTCCTTTCGCGTTTGCAAAATTTCACATGGTTTTAAGCTTATATTTAAACAAAAATTGTGATTTAGAAAGTAGTTCAAATTAATATTTTTCTTAAGTAAAATATAAGTGCCGGTCCTAACTGGGAAAGATGACTTGTAGCAATCCAAAGTCAGGATCTTCAGATACCTGCCAGGATTCGGTTCATTTTCCAAATTTGTTCAAAACATTAGTTACTTAAGTCAATTGTCAATGCACGCATTTTGATTTTGAACCAGCTTTAGATTTCAAATTCTTGGTTCCTGTCTGTTGAAAGTTTGAAGCAAAATTTTGAACTTAAACTAAAGATAGAAGTCTTGCATCACTCTCTTTTTAATAAAATCATCATTTTAAAAATTAAATCGTAAATTAAACAGGTAAGATAAAAGATTTAAGGTTTAAAAGATTCAATCGTTATTAGATTATCATAAAACTGATAAAAAATTGAATAAAATTAAAAAATTTAAACAAGATTGAAAAAGATTGTCTTTAATTTAATGTTTAATTAAAAAGAGAGATTGTTAAACGAAAATTAATTAATTTTTTTTAGTTTATAAAAATCGATTAGCTTACAAAATTGATTGATCAATTAATAAATTGATCGATTTTAATAACAATTTAATTGATCAATTAAAAAATTGATCAATCTTTACTAATAATTTTTTTGATAAAATATATTTTATATGTAATTTTAAAATATTTTGTTAATTTAAGTTAACCTATTAAATTATTATGTAATGAACATTAAGTTTCACAATATCTCCCCGGGGATTATTGGAGTATGGAACCCCAACAATAGTCCTCTTGATTAAGGTTGAACAAAGTTACATTAGTGATAATGTTTCAAATGCAACAATAAAATACTAATTAGATTTTAAATTTAATTTGTTGTAATGGTATAGATTAGTTATAAAATTAGTATACAGTGAAGATTAAAAAATTTGAAAAAAGGGATTAGTTTTTAATCATTGAAGACGCTAAAGCTTAATTTAATAAAAAAATTGTTAACTAAATAATTCAAACCGTTCAATTATTCAAGATGAGTTTTGGACCGATTTCCTAAATTTGAGTTGAGCTTTAAGCCCAATCAACTCAAACTTATTATATTAACTTGGCCAAGTTAGATCAAATTTGCCACGCATAATGTGGTATCCTGAAAACTAATAAATGCGATGATTTCTAGGTTTTGCATCAATGATATTCTCAACCTTACACCCCGATTTTGTATTAGTTCAAATTATGGATTCGAAAACAGTTAATTAAGAATTATATTATAGTCTTAATCTATAATTTATCTAATAATTTCAAGTTGGGTGAAAAAATTTATAAATGTAACTAATTAATAAATTTATTAATAATCTTTTTCATAAAACTATAAATATAGATTTCATCTATTATTTTAAATCTTTCAAAGATGACTCAATATTTGAAAATTTTAAATCGATAAGATAAAAGGTTTAAAATTTAAAAGATTTAACTGAAATTAGATTGTCATAAAATCAGTTAAAAATTGAATAATAAAGGGTCAAGGAAACTTTCTAGTTATGAATAATGCTTGGTTGCAATTTCGATAAGTTTCAATGTATTTCGATGAGTTTCAATGTATTTGTCAAAGATTTTAAAATTTAATTAAAAAAAGACTCTTAAAAATCGAAACAAAAAGTTCAAGATTTTCATTAATCAAATTAGTTGAATTTTTTAATCATTGCTATCACTCACGAAGCTATCATCGATGTGACTCTGTCCTCATAAATACAAAAAGACACTAAGAGAGAGGAAAAAAGGATTGAAAGGAATCGATTATCCTCATCAAATCAATGAAACTAATCAAAACGATTAAGCTTCATCTCAATCTCTCTACTTTAGCTTAAAGAGAAGCATTAAGAACTCAACGCATCTAGGCTATGTTTGGTTGGAAGTTTTATAATGGAATGTAATTGAAAAAAATATCGAAGAGGTGGTTGTTTTTTAAACTTTCCGATTTGACTGCAATTACTTATAAGGTTCTGCCGCAGTTACTTGTAACTGTATTTGTCGATTACTAGATATAAAGTAACTGTATCAACAACTGTTAATTTTTCAGCACAAACAAAAACAGAAAAATAAATATGAAATTAAACAGCTGGACACTGAAATTTGGTAACGTGGTTCAATACATTTTGTCTACGTCTGCAGAACTTTCACCCAGATTAATTCTTTCACTAACGACAATTGTTTTATACAAGGCTCTACTGAGTCGACACCACTCAACCTTTGATAATATCCCTCGTCCCCACTACCCGTTAAATAATTTCACACCCAATAATACGACTACATCGTACTAACCTCAAATGAGGATTTTCTCAAAAAATGTTTAATAATAACGAAACAAACTAAACAACTCAAGTGATTAAACAAAATTCAACATAAATGAAAATACTTGAAAAAAAACAAAGAACAACTTCCCAAAGTTTTCAGCTCTTCTAAAGATTATTCTGATAGTTGTTCACCAATGACACAAGCTACCCAATCTGCTACTACCTTGAAATTTTCTGCACTCCACTACCACGTGATTTGCTCATTCACCAACAATAAGAACACACCAAAGACACATTCCAAGAGACACTCATGAGTCTTCATCAATTCAACCCATATGTGTGTAGCAACAATCAAACCACGCATAGCCCATCAGTTAAACACCCAACCAAATACCTTCTCCAAGTAAATAACGCTCCAAGTGCAAGAGCTGGGTCATGCTAGTGTCAACTCACCTTCGGCTGTCTTCAATTTTTTTCACAACAGAAAAACCTTACCAAAACACTCACGTATTTTACTGCAAAAAACGTGGATAGCATAGAGCAACCCACGCAATAAGACCAACTCTCCAAAAAATCCCACCCACATCCACCACATTACAAATCACATAATAACTTACATCCCCTTAAGGAATAGTCACGCTACAGTAAAAATTCAAGACATTAAAACCTTCACTCACACCACCAAATATTTCAAATGCAAGCTTCCAACACCAAGAACCTCTAATCACTCCATATGGCACAAAACACACATATTTCAACCAAAAATCAATCAACCGTGTATCACCATAAACCCGAAAACCACAAAAAACTTCAGCTATTTTCCACATAAAAACATAGTTGATGCCACATCAAAGAGACCAACCCTTGCTGTCAATTAAGATGCTCAAGATACACACCAACAAGAACCCCAGTACTTCACGCAAACCCCATATTGCCTATCCACAAAATCCAGCAGTATCCCTTGTCAATTACAAACGTGATATGCCACAATTTGTCAAATGATAGACTTCAATTTAGTGTAGGATTCTTTCTCAACACAACTATATCTATTTGAATCAAAGTCCAATTAATATTTTATATGTCCAATTAATAAATAAAATGCCAAAACTAAAATAAATAGATATATATATCATATATCTAACAGTAATATTATTTCATCGTTCGGGAGGAGGTTTTATAATGGAATGGAGTAGAATGTGATGAAAGATGAAGACTTCATATTACATCTCATTCAGTCCTAAACAGTAAAAATAAAAAACCTCCAATTTGGTAGGTTTATGATGTAATGTAAAATGATAAACAACTTTACACTATATTACATTATAAATTCTTTATTCAAACAACACTTCACTATATTACATCATGAACCCTTCCATTTCTCCCAAAAAAACAATTTTCTGATATTACATTCATTTACGTTCTATTCCATTATAAATTATTTCATTTCATTATATTCCATTATATTCCATAAAAAACTTTACGTCCAACCAAACATAGCCCTAGTGAACAAAGAGTTCCAAGTCTCGACCTCGCTGAAGGACCTTGTAACTCTTTCCCTTCTGTAGAAACCAAGAACATCGTCGGTGCACGTCAAGTCTCTCATATCGGCAGTATCATCACTACCATAGAAGCAAGCTTCCATAACCAGGTCAGTATTATAGAAAGAAGATGGCAAAAAAGCATACTGATCATAATTTTTGGTTGCAGGCACTCCTCTAACCATGGATGTAGAGCTTGTGTTGCGGATTCTGATGCGAAGTCATTGATTTTGACATGAGGTAAAGGATAATGTGCAATTTTTGTTTTTTTTAAGGAATCCTTGTTACCATAGGAAAAAAGGATTATAGTTTCTTGTGGAAGATGATTAGGAGTATGAATTATCTTCAATCGATTTTAAGTTTTCATATTTAATATTTAATATTTAATATATATTCCATGTTTATTTTTAATATGAAAAGATAAATTGGATCCATGATGGTGACTATGGAACTTGGATTTGGAGCTTAATCACACTAATGGAGTGATTCATAATAGGGATGGATAAAAGGGTTTGAACCCAACTTTTGACTTAATTATAAAAAAATGGATAAAATAATCTAAGTTAATAAATTAAATTATATCTTATCGAACTCATATTTAAATATTCTCACACAAAAAAAACTTAAATATTTTATTTTATTGTAAGCATTGTGTTCAAAATACACGTTTTTAGACTTCCAAAAGAAGGTATCATGTGCCAGATATCAAACTGGATTAAAGACTAGTAGACATCTTTATGTCGTTTCTAAATCTCAAGATATTGGTATTATAGACTCAATTCTTTAATTCTTACTTGACTTGTCCTTCCATAATCGAAACCCTGATTCAGAATGATACACTCATGGACGTTATGAAGCTACATAAGCATAAAAGCAAGCTCAGAACTTCAAATAGCAGAGAAATGAAGGTTTTGCTTCTAAGCATTAGTGTTTAGTTTTGTGTTAAGCATTAGTGTTAGATAATGGTCGGACCTCTGTCTTGAAGATTAGAAACAGAGGTTGTCCACTGAAAAGTACATAAATCCACCACTCGAGTGAGTGACGTGTAAACTTTTAAGAATAATTTGTAAAAACTGACGTGAGCTTTATCGTCAAATTGTACAATCGATTTATACAAAAGAATCAATGAATGTTGTCCATTGATCTTAGTTTGTTATATAATACAATGGCTATAAATCTTAACTGATTCTGACATGCTATTATTGCACTGGATATTTTGCTATCTGGCATTTTCGGTTGTGCTGTACATATGCATGTGGACAAATTGGAATTGTCTAGAAGCATGTGGAGTGGGCTTGGGCTTCTGCTTCCTCTTTGGTTACTTGGACTGGTTGAATATGTGTTTGTTGGGTCAAGTGGAGAACCGACCCACAAACTCTATCTCCATCAGCCCCTCTCAAGCGAAAATGGGGATGAACGACGACATTGAGCTTGGGCAGCAGCTCCATCGATCGGACCATCGTGAGAGGCTTGGTAAGTAAATCCGCTACTTGATTTTCGGTGGGTATATAGCGAACCTATAGCTCCTTTTTCTCTATTCTGTCTCGTATAAAATGCACATCGATTTTGATGTGTTTTGTTCGAGCGTGAAACACCGAATTTAGGGCTAGAGATCGTGTTCTGTTGTTGTCACACCAAAAAATAGGTGTGTTTGTGAGAGTGAAACCGAGTTCCTTCAACAGTGAGTGCAACCAAATTACTTCCATAGAAACTTGAGCTAGGGCACGATACTCGGCTTTGGTACTAGATCTGGCCACAGTAGTCTGTTTCTTGGATGTCCAAAACACTAAGTTATCCCTTAGGAAAACGCAACCCCTGTTGTCGACTTCCTATCATCTGGATTGCCACCCCAATTGGAGTCGCTATAAGCTTGGAGAGAGAGAGGATTAGCCGAGGGTCGAAAATGGAGAGCATAACTAGCGGTACCCTTGAGATACCGTAAGACCCGTTTGTAAGCAACCCAGTGAGAGTCGTGAGGCGTAGATAGAAACTGACTGAGTCGATTCACGACATAACTAATGTCTGGTCTTGTGTGACACAGGTATTGAAGAGCTCCGATGGTGCTGCGGTAGAGAGTGGGATTGGAGAAGAGAGGGCCATCAGTAGTTGACAGCTTGGTGCCAGTGGCCAGAGGAGTCGAGCAAGGAGTACAATTCATCATGTTGGTTTAGGCCAAGATGTCCAGGGTATATTGGCGCTGAGAAAGATACAAGCCAGATGCATTTCGGTAAGCTTCGAATCCCAGAAAATGACTGAGATTGCCAAGATTTTTCAGTGCAAATTTGGTGTTTAATTGCATGATTATGGAGTTGATTGCTGTGGTGGAGTTACCGGTGACTAGAATGTCATCAACATAGATGAGTAGTAGGATAGTTCCATTGGTATTTCTGTAAAAGAGAGAAGTATTGGATAGCGATTGGTGAAAATCTCATTAGAAAAGGGTGGATTTGAGAGTGGTGTACCAAGCTCAGGGAGCTTGCTTAAGGCCATAGAGAGCCGTATTTAATTGGCAGATGTGAGTAGGAAAAGTAGGGACCTCAGAACCTTCCGGTTGTCGAATGTAGATTTCTTCAACCAAATTGCCATTTAGGAAAGCATTATTAATATCCACCTGCTGAATATCCCAATTGTGACTTTCCCATCTTTCCGAACCCAGATGGGATGACACTTTGATTCAGCCTTTTTTGAGTTGAATGGACATAGACTTTATAGGTCAGAGCACTCGACCTAAATACAGTCACCAGTTAACCATTATATGCATTCTTCAATAATATAGCATAGGGAAAACAGAGATTTGGAGTATAAATAAAGAGAGAGACCATGTAATTTCAGTTTCCACTTTCAACGCACTTGGAATCCGAAGGGTAAATGCAGAAGAAAGTGTGTTCAGTATATGACAGCACATACCGTAGTGTGCAAACAAAAATATAAATGGTACGTGCGTGTACCAAAATATGAAGGTAATAACATAGTCAAAGTGTCAGCTCTCCAGAAAAAAGTGTATCAACAGGGGATAGATGAGTTTCTTGGGTATCCATTTTTGCTTCTGAATTCCAATTTGTGCTAATGGTGGATTTCACAAAGCCTGCATCGCCAAACTGGTACCCTTTTCGATGGATTGGTTGCGCTCCCTATTTTCATTCTGAGAGCTCATCTCTTGAACCGGGGGAGGATTAACGATGGTCGTTGTTAGAGTACCTCGTAATAATTAAACATGAAAATATTAAAAAAGTTTATAAGTAATAAGGGTCAACGATCCAAACAATTAGTTTTAATTATTTAGACAATGGTTGACCCAAGCCTAATTCTTGTTAATGGACTCTCCACTCTGCCTGTATTAAAAATTCAATATGATATCAGAGCAAGTTTGGTATGGATTATTAATTTCCTAATTGTTTGTTTGGATGTCCAGTCCCAGCAGCCCGGTCCGGTTACCACTGTGTTTATTTCAATTGACAACTGGATGTCCAGTCCCAGTTACACTTGAAGGGGAGTGTTAGAGTATCTCATATTGACTAAACATAAAAATGTTAAAGAGTTTATAAGTGATAAGGGTCAACTATCTAAACAACTAGTTCTAGTTATTTGAACAATGGTTGACCCAAGCTCAATTCTTGTTAATAAATTCTACACTCTGCCCATATTAAAAATTTAATAGTAATTGGCAGGACAAAGTTGTCCAATAGACAGGCTTCATCTCCCTGTGTTCCTGGCACAGAGCACACTAGTGCGTACAGCAGTGGACCAGGCATGGATCGTACGGCGAGTTCTGGTGACTTCTGGTGTGCGTGACTCAAATTAAATAAAACTTAAAAATAAATTATTTTTAAAAAATTTATATAATATTTATTAATAAAGTATTAATAAAAATATTTTATTTTTTAAAATAAATAATTTAAAATTATTATTTATAAACTAATATTTATTATATATATTTTTAATTATTAATTCAAATTTATTTGAGATATATATTTTTAAAAAATATTTTAAATTTAATCATATTTATTAAATTAATTTTATAAATTAAATTAAAACTTTGACTGTTATTTTTTTAGAGACATGGTTAAAAATATATAGTACAACTGTATAATATGACAATAGACTATTTTGTAATTTTAAATAAACTCATATTATAATTTTTGTATAAATTTGTACTCTAACCTTATTAAACTAGTATTAATCAAACTTTGAATAGGTGAATTTAGGGAGAAAAATATTTATCTCATTCACTTAAAATAAAATAATTTCCAGTTATTATTTTGCTTAAAGTAAGCAAATTGAATAAGCAAAGAAGCAAACCCGATATATGTTATTTTTTATCGTTAAAAAATAATGATAAAAACACGTTTGACTTAAATATCACGTGTGAACTAATTAAATGTAAATGATATAATTATAACTATCTAGCTCAACTATTAAAGACAAATCAAACCAATTAAGTCTTAGCTAAATCAATAATTTATTATAATTATCTTAAATTATTGGTTTGAGTCGGGATATATGATTCAGGTTGAGTTTGAGTTGATATAATTATTATGTTAGCAATATTTAACTAATGTATGATGCAAATGTAACGTATATATATTATTTTTAATTAAAGTTTAAGATAAGAGATTTTTAAAAAAATTTTATAAATAATTATAATTATTAAGGAGTTTTTTTAAGTTATTTAAATTATAAAGGAGTCATGTATCTTTTATTATAATTTTTATTAGTGATTTTAACCGAATCTATTGTTAGGCTTAAACCTATAAGTTCGTTAAAGAGACCATCTAAAATCTACAGTCGTTTGGTTTTACTTCTATTTTTTTATTGTAGTATTCAATTTTTGTTTTTAGTTTTTATTTTTTCTTTTCTTTAAATAAAAACAAAATTTTGTTTGGTTGTTAATGTAATTATATTTTAATCACTAATAATAATTACATATTACAAAAAACTTAAGGATAAATTTTTTAATTAAATAAATTTATTTAATTTCTTATATAATATTTATTTAAAATTATTAATAAAATTATGTTATTTTAATAAAATAAACAATTTAAAAATTAAAATTTTATTTATAAATTAATATTAATTTGAAATATATTTTAATTATTAAATCAAATTTTGTTTGAATATTTATATATTTTAAATTTAATTATATTTATTATTAGTTATTAAAATTTAATTACATATTAATTTAATTATAAAAATAAATTTAAATTATTCATATTTTTATGGAAAAATAATTTTAGTTTGTTAAATATATAATGTTGAATTAAATTATTCATAATTTTTATTAAAATTTAAATAATTAAATAATGTATTAAATGATAATAAATCATATTATTTAAAAAAACAGGAACAAAAATCACTTTTTATAGTTTTCATAATTTTTGAAAACCGTAAGAAATCAAAACTAAAAATAGAAACTAAAAATTCAAACAAACAAGTTTTTTTATTGAATTTGAAAACAAAGACTAAAAAGTAGAAATAAAAATAGAAACAAATGGCCCTAATAAGTGATTATGTATGTATAAGAATAATTTATCTAATTCACACTTAAAAAATAATATTACTTGATTTATATATTTTGATGACTTAAAGCTTGTCTTTATCATACTTAAGAATCAAAGAGAATGATATTTTCTTATAATTAACTAAATTTAATTAAAAAAATTAACATATAAAATTAATTTAATTATTAAGTCAATTCTTTTAAAGTTGATAGTGACCATACAACTTGGCAAGGTGAAATCAATCTCAATTCTAACAATTCATTAATGTTCATCCAACACATTTTTAATAAATTAGGTGAAGTTATTTGTGCTAAATTTTATAAGATTAAACTCAAATAAATTGACCACGTATAAATTCAAATAAGATTTCATTCTAAAACCAATTGATAATAGGAGGAGTAACTCACTATACTTATATACATGTTTAAAGTCATTTATTCTTTCCATGTGGAATAAACTCCGACTTATATTTCAACACTCGCTCCTTATATGTGTGCTAATTTAAAACCCAACACATAACATAGTATTTCGTGTGAGGTGGTGATAACTAATCCAAGAACAACCTGCTCTGATACTATGTTAAATTTTATAAGATTACGCTCAAATAAACTAAGCACATACAAGTCTAAATCAAGTAATTAGTTTTATGATGAAACCTCATTTAAATTTGTATGTGCTCAACTTATTTGAGCCTAATCTTATAAAATTTAACAATTTAAGAGCTATTTGTCTAATAGTAAGAAAAAAAGAAGAATTTGCCTTTTGCGGTCGTATTACAAGCATGTATTAACTAAAAATTAACATGAATAACAATTCAGTAAAAATTTTATAATTTGATTCTAATTACAATGGAAAGACTATTTCTTATACGTGATATTTAGAAAGCTACATATAATTCAAGTAAGCGGAAGACGATGGAGAAAATAGTTTTAGCTTCATATATTCACTAGGGACAGCTGCCTTTTCGTAATATTGCCATTATATCTCAAATTTTATATGTGAAATTTTCTTAATTTTTATTTTTGATAGATGCAGAATTATATACTTAAAACCACAAACGAACTTATGATTAAACAATTGAATTGATTTTAGAAAATTTTCTTTATTTTTTAAAACTAATCAAAGGACTAAATCGATACACATACTTACAAGCACTGTGAAGATCCCTGGATGCCATTGTAGAGACGAGAAGGAGCGTCAGGGTTAAGATGAATGCTCCCAGGAGTCGTAAATCCCTACTAGAAGCCATGTTTCTTGTTCGAAAGCTCAATGTCTACGGAGCTGTTGCTTGTTATATTTATACACAAACCTAACCTACCAGAGTTTACTGCTCTTTCTGATAATATACGTGAAAGACTTGGTCAGCTTGTTAATTAAGTGGTTCAGTTGTTAGCGTCAAGTAGGTGGATCTGTAAATCATTTAACGGATCGAATGATTTGTGTACCTGTATTCATGATTGTTTGTCGTTATTGTAAGATGTTGATTTGGTTCAACTTATATAGCATCACCAACGGACATGTTCTTTGGTAAGTAGAAGAGAGAGGAAAAGGGTCCGTGACTTATTTGAAACCCATTTTATAATACTCAATAACCATTATCTTGGGTGCTTTTCATGGTACTCAAACTATAAGTTACATGAGACACAAAATAGTCTAACAATCTCCCACGTGGCCCATGTTACGACTTGATGATCTAACAACTTTAAGTGCACACAATACATGGAATCGATCAAATCATCCTTAATCGAATTAAGCTGATGGGATCATGGCGGTCACAAGTTATATAACCTGCTTCCTTCTATGTATCACAGAATCAACTCAACTCAACAAACTTTAAGTGAGTAATTTGGTAATTGTTATCTCATAAATAATAATTATCGTATACAAAATAATATCGATAACCAATAAGTGAGCAAAAACATATGACCGTAATTAAATTCACAGGTGTCATGACAATTCGAGCAAGACAATGATATGTATATATACATGTCTGAATATTATGCTAACAATGACTTATTTATAAGGCCCATCCGTTCAACATGACCAATAAATGTTTTGGGCGGTAAGCCTTTCGTTAACGGATCCGCTATCATGAGATCAGTACCAATAAGCTCAATTGACACTTTATGTTTTTGCACTTCTTCTTTCACAGATAAATACTTCAAATCCATGTGTTTCGCACCCTTGGAATATTTGTCATTCTTAGAGAGGAATATGACTGCGGAATTATCACAATAAATTCTTAACGGTCCGGCAATACTATCGACAAGACCAAGATCTAAGAGAAAGTTACGCAACCACAATCCATGAATCGTGGCCTCAAAGCACGCCACAAATTCAGCCTCTATAGTGGAAGTAGCAATGACAGACTGCTTTCCACTTTTCTACGAAACTGCTCTTCCAGCTAATAGGAACATGTAACCGAATGTAGATTTCTGTGAGTCTACACAACCGTCATAGTCTGAATTCGAGTAACCTATCACTTCGAGATGGGTTGATTTGCTATATGTGAACATACAGTCCTTGGTGCCTTGTAAGTACCTAAGGACTTTCTTTGCGGCTTTCCAGTGGTCCAGTCCAGGATTACTTTGATATCGTCCAAGCATTCCAACAGTAAAACTGATATTTGGCCTAGTGCATATTTGAGCATACATTAAGCTCCCAACTACTAACACATAAAGAATAGACTCCATGTCCTTATGTTCCAAATCATTTCATGGATATTGCATTATACTAAATTTGTCCCCTTTCTGAATTGGAACTATCACTACGGAGCAGTTTTTTATTTGAAATCTTTCTAATACTTACTCGATATAACCTTTCTGAGATAATCCTAACAATCCTTGTGATCTATCCTGGAATATTTCTATTCCTATCACATAGGATGTCTCACCCATATTCTTCATTTCGAAATTATTAGAAAGAAAATTCTTTACATCATATAACAAAACAACATTATTCGCAACAAGAAGAATATCGTCAACATATAGAACTAATATTATGAACTTGCTCCCACTAACCTTCATATAGATACACCGATCA
>JAOTAX010000007.1:27297725-27318337 GCA_025629825.1 Erythroxylum guanchezii
GCTTCCTTTCTACATAAGCCACACAGGTAATTTGGACAACTCCACTTCCTGATCATGTACTTCTTCTATCATAGCACATTCGCTGAGCTCAAAGACTTCTACGAAACCCAATTGGGAATGGTGAGAACTGGTATACCAGCATATAACAAAACGTGGAAATCGATTAACTTTATTAGTGTCTAAACCTTTTTGTCCTTTGCAAGTTAACACTTGGAATGACTTATTTAATGTTTATTAATCTTGCAGCCATTGATGGTAAATATTTATCAAGTGAGTCAGCTGGAAACTTATCAACATTATTTGATATTGGAGGGGTAGTTGGAGGAATCTTAGCTGGGCACATTTCTGATCGCCTAGATGCCGCAGCCATTACAGCAGCAAGCTTCACGTATTGCTCCATTCCTGCACTCTTCTTCTACAGAAGCTATGGACACATCTCTTTAACTTTAAACATTGCTCTTATGTTCATCACCGGCATATTTGTTAATGGACCATCTGCTCTTATAACAACAGCTGTTTCGGCTGATCTGGGAACACACAGTTCATTAAAAGGAAACTCGAGAGCGTTGGCTACTGTGACGGCGATAATTAATGGAACTGGCTCGATCGGGGCTGCAGTTGGACCATTTCTAACTGGTTACATATCAGCTAAGAGCTGGAATGCAGTCTTCATAATGCTTATGATAACAACTCTGGTTGCTGGTCTGCTTCTGACCAGACTTGTTGTCTCTGAGGTAGCTGCAAAAGTTGCCGAATCGAGGACGTTAACTTAGAGGTATAAATTTTTATTGAGTCCCAAGTTAAGTTTTAGTACATTTATCTTAAGAGTTGAAAAGCATCTTTTGTCAAATCTCAAAAGAAACCTGTTTCAATTCATGTATAAGCTAGGGAACAGATCACCTGTACCAACAATTTCTGGAATTCTTGAAGTTTGGTATATTATTAATGTACTTCTAATTTTTTAAAATTATCGATAAGTTCAACGGATTTGGTCCATTGCCTTTGGATTCAAGATCACTAGGTTAGTTAGGTGTCTAATGAACTAAATCACACGTAGGTTATATTACATGACAGAACTATGTCTTATACAGTAGTTGCTACTTGGATCAAATTTATGAACCTATCTTTCAACGTCAGGAAATCTAATGAGATTGTGACAATGAACAAGTAAGATGGTAGTGATAAAACATGTGCAAAAGCCTGGTGATCTCCAAGGCCTGAGAGCAAGCAATTTTGGGAAATAGATGCCAGATAAGGTGTTCAACACGAGATACCAATAGTTTCTAGCTAACTATCTCACCTACTCTTCTTCCAAATTCTATTTCAACTGCAGAAAAATAAAACCATTGACATTTATATTTACTAGACCCTTACCCTTCCAATCCTTGCTTCTTCAAATTCAAAAACACATCGGATGCATTAGGAAAGGAGGAACTGCATCTCTTGACCACTTCCAGCTATCCAACAGTAGGACTGGCAATTAGGCCTGGTGGTACGGGTAATTTGGATCAAAACAATGTTGTTTGTTGAATGTCTGAAGAACTAATTGACTAAACGATGACATCATTTTGACTCAAGTCTAATTAGGTCTGGCTCAGCCTATTGCTATTCTTATGAACAACAAACCGGGATGAGATCCTCGTGCCAGATCACAGAGGATCTCATCCTCAACAAACCGACTTCATCAATAAAAGTAACATGCAAGTGTATGTCGATCATGTGAGATTAGTGATCCAATCCAAAGTTGCGTCGAAACAGAATGGCAAGATAAACAAAAACAGGATATACTCTTATCAATTGGCAGCAGCAAAGAATAATTCTTGGTAAATGAATGTCATGGGCATGAAGACATGGAACTTTATCCTCCTGTGAATGTTCATCTCAGAGATCGAAGCAAACAATAATTACATGACTACCAATCGAAAGCAGAACCGTAACATCTCTACACATGGCATCATCTTAAACCCAGAAACTATATCTGAAACAACTAAAACACTGCTGCCCACCTCATCATTATGAGAAAACGAATTAGTAATCAGCTACAAGAATTCAATGCCTAATAGGCATGTTAAATTTTCTTGAGGATATGGATTTAAAAGCATAGAAGATCCACCAATATTCACACACCAAAACAAAAACAATGCTTGAATTATCTTTTAAACCTTCAAAGTAATCAACTTTGGATTCAATTCAGTTCATGGAAATTGTATCCAATCCACGGGGCTCATAAATCAAGATTAAAAGTAGTCATATATATCCATAGATTTTGAATCAAATAGACAAAAAGTATTAAAGAAGGGAGAAAAAATCGTTAGCTTTGCTTTATAACTTGTTGAAACCCTTTTTGGTGTGCTAAGAATCGTATGAAAAAACTACGAACAAAGAGAAAAGGTAGAAGGTCGACTAAGCTAATCTTCCTCATTTTTACCCTTGGGCTTGCGATACTGCTCTTCGATGAGCTTGGCCTTGAAGAGCGCGTTGTGGACGAGCTTCTTGATGTTAGGAACGGCATAGTTTTGAGCTATGTATACTCCACAAACCGTGCCTACTATGAATGAGAATCCACTCCTTATTATCCCCATGTCAAATTTCTCGCCGGCCGCCGCCGCCGCCGCCGCCTCTTCTCTGATCCGAGATAGCTCTTGCTCGGGAATGATCTCAAATCAAAACGCAGTACTAAGTCTATTTACTTCCAAAACTCAAGCATTGCCGCAGTAGTGCTGATGTGTTTCTTACATCAAACCCCAGAATTTTTATAATTTTGAAATAAATCAAGATGAATTTAAAATTAACTTAAACTGCAGCTGGTAACAATCCCAAGTGAGTATAAATACTGTTGAAAGCCAACAAAACAAATTATGCGCAACACCAAATTACAAAACCACGAACACCTGCAAAAACACAGGGAAAAAGAAAGTGATTAGTGATTAATGAAACAAAAGTAAACAACGCCAATCAAATAAGATGAATTTACCCGCTTCTATGAACCCAAACAATAGAAAAAAATCGAGATAGGGCACAAATCGAAATAGGGCACAAGAATCCCCAAAATTCAAACCCCAAATCTAAAGAATAAATTGATGATAACAGAAAGAAGAGTAAACCGCACTGAATATCCAGCTCAATCCAAATCGTCAAAAAGAAATCCGAATTCGGATTCAAGATTGAGAAACGGAAAACAAAACGAAAAATTTTGCGTGTTCAAGGAATTTGGAACCGAATCATCATATAAAATGGTGATGCAAAATAGAACAACGATCACATTGACCACGGCACAAGAACACACATCGATCACAATTTGACAGCGAAACAAAGACCAATCAGAAGAACAACAAACCGAGTAGCTGAAAAATTCGAAACCTAATTCGATACAAGAAGAAGAAACTGCCTTCGGCCTCTTGAAGTAATAAGAGATATTCTTGAGATAGAAAAGTAAAAGACTTAAAAGAGGAAGAAAATTGGTCAGAGAGAGTTTTAGACAGATAGAGAGATGGATTTGGGGGAGTCAGTATCTACGGGAAATAAATAATATTTTATTAATAATTAATAATTATTTAAAATGATGTTTATTAAATTGCTTACATAAACACAAAAGTTAATTTTAAATTCATCTTGATATATTTCAAAATTATTAAATTAGATTATATTATATTTATATTTAAATATTTAAGTTAATTCAGAATGAATTCAATCTCAAATTCAATTATCAAAATTATTAAATTTAATAAGTATTGTTTTAAAAATTGAATCAAAAGTTAAACCAATAAGACAAAATATTTAAAGTTTAAAAAATCCAACCGTCATAAAATTGATTTTAGATTGAATAAAATTAAAATTTTTGAAATTTGATTGGTTTTATAAAAAGCGAATGAATAATTAATAAACTGATTATTCTTTAAGAATAAAAGTTATTTAAGTAAATCGAATTAGAAAATTAAGAATCAAACAAAAAGATTGGTCAATCAAAGTTTTTAAGATTGAGCCTACCAAACCGATTAAATTTTTTAATCATTGGCAATAAGTTATAATTTGAATTAATAAAATTGACAAAAATGAAATAATTTTATTAATATATTATATGTCACAAGTCACTAAATTTAAATTTGAAATATTTTAGACTTAAGTTTAAACTAGGATTAGCAAATAAGCTTGATTCTAACTCCGTTCAATTTGATCAGATTTCGACCAAACTTTAGTTTTTTTCAAAATTTTCGGTTCGAACTCAAGCCTAACTTAAAGCTTAAAAATTCTAAAAAAGACAATGACCCTTTTTATTTTATATAAAACAAAATAGATAGGGTTAGGTCCAATTAAGCTTTGGGCTGACTAAAATTTTTAAGCCCAAATTGACTCAAACTGATCTAATCCAACCTATTAGCAGTTTAGTACCCCCTAATTCAAAGTTTAACTCATTAACTATTCCTATAAAATTTTGAAGTTTGATGTAAGAAACACATCAGCACTACTGCAACAATGCCTGTGTTTTGGAAGTAAATAAACTCAGTACTGCGTTTTGATTTGAGATCGTTCCTGAATAAGAGCTATTATGGATCAGAGAAGAGGCGGCGGTAGTAGGCACGGTTTGTGGAGTATACATAGCTCAAAACTATGTCGTTCCTAACATTAAGAAGCTCGTCCACAATGCTATTAAGCCCCGTTTCCGGAGCCCAACATTTTGGAATTATAAGACGTGAGCTTTGGGACGGTTGGGTGAAGGTCATGCAAAAGGAATATTTACAAACCTTTAATGGTCATGTGAAAATATCGGAAGCAAAGGCGAGTTCGCCGCGGCAAACTAATGTTTGTGGGAGTAATTCCATATATCCTTCGAGTCAATTTCAACACGGCAAACAATTATTACTTCATCGCGGCAACCTTGGAAGATTGACTTCGCCGCGGCCAACGCCACAAGAAGGCAGAAATACCTTCAGGTGAATTACACCACGACGAACTCTTGGCTACGCCACAACGAAAACCTCGGTACAAAACCCAGAAACCCAAAACAACCTACCTTAATAAATGCAAACTTAAATTCTTTCAACCACCCTCATCAGTTTAACTTAAAGACCAAAATGAACATGAATATAAACACAAACCAATTCTCAATTTCTTAATCCCATCTCTAAATCAAAATACATTGCGAAAATAAGAAAATCATAGACAACCCAAATATATTTTATTTATATCAAAAGATAAAAGTTTTACAAAACTTTAATGACATTTCAAGCCACAATACATCAGTTGAGTTAGTGAAGCAAAAATACAAAATACACTTGAACTAGTAAAACTTGAAATACGGCTAAAGCCTTATGATTACAAAATCTAGCTTAAAATCCAAAAATCTGCCTAATCGGAATGATGCCTTGTGTTGGACCACTTTTCTTAGAAGTTAGAACTATTAAATGAGAAATTTTTGAATTAGAAATGGCAGGCAAGAGTAAAATAGTGAATGAGAACTGTAGATAAAATCATGTTTTGCTTTGGTGTTTTGGCGGATAAAAGATTTTAAAATGGAAAGAATTAAGATGAAAGTTAGAAATAAAATGAAAGCAAAAAATGAAGTTGAATATGTGTAGTAAGTTGATGAAGGATATGTATATATATGTGTATGCTTTGTTATTAGTGTTCATTATTAATCATGGATTATAATTTCTTTATGGATGATATTGATTTGAAATGAAGTTGAGAATGAGGAGTAAATGAAGTAGAAAAGGTGATCTTGGTATAAGTTGTATTAAAGGAAGTTTTTGAAACAAATTGGTAGTTGATCTGGAAAATATGCACTGAGTATGCTTCAGTCTTTTAGCCATAAATTTTTCTCTAGTTATCCAAAAGAGATGATTCTTGATTTGGATTAAACTAGAAACATATGGGTGCATTTCTTATGAAGACATCAAATTTAAACTCTGTCTTTAAGAATCTCAAAATTTGTCATGAAGTTAAGAATTGGGTGTAGTACATTGGTGGATGAATGTAAAGTTCGTGTTCTGATTTCAGGGAAAATTCTGGATGGATCTAGGCTGAATTAGAGAAAGTTGTCTTCAAAAGTTGTAGGTCTTTCTTTTATCTTTCCAAAGGTATATAATATGAAATTTTTTGACATCTAAGTTAAAAGTTATGATCCTTATAATGGGAGATGCTCAGGAGTATAGATAGTATCATCTGTGATGACGTTATATCGTCTGTGAAGACATATCATCTGTGAAGACATATCGTCTATGATGATGTCATATTGTCTGTGAAGACGTATCATTTATGATGACGTCATATCATCTGTGATGACGCTATATCGTCTATGGTTGACTTTTTGCTTCTTCTTATGTTAACTGAACTTCTTCTTTTATGTACTATTGTCTGGTCCAATTTTGTCCTTCTAGACGATAGAAACTGTCTTTTAGGTCTTCATAAAAGTTGTAGATCTTGAAGTTCTCTTTCTAACCATCTAAAGAACACATTAATCCTATATTTATAGAGAAAGTTATGGCAATTTTTCCAATTCATCTGACTTTTCGTCTGGTTTCATCTGATGCTATCTTCTAGTCCATTTTTGACCCTTTATATGATAGACTTTGTCTTTAAGGTCTTCATGAAAGTTATAGATCTTGAAAGTTCTCTTTCGAACCATCTAAAAAATACCTTAATCCGATATCTATAGGGAAAGTTATGACAATTTTCCCAATTTGTCTGACTTTTCAATTCATCTAACTTTTCATCTGGTTTTATCTGATGCTATTATTTAGTCCATTTTTGACCCTTTGGATGACAGAATCTGTCTTTAAGGTTTTCTTGAAATTTGTATATCTCAAAGTCCTCTTTGAAACCATCTTAAGAAGATCTTAATCCGACATCTGTAGAGAGAGTTATGCCAGTTGTCCCGAGACATGTGCATTATGATTAAGGGCAAAATCATGTTTGATTCTTTTGGACATAACTTCATCATCCGACTTTCAAACAAAGTGATTCTTGAACGAATAGTTTTCTAACGCATTTCTCTATCTCTCCATAGAATTTGATAGCATTTGGTGGGAACTCAAAAAAATATGGATTGAATCAAAGTAAGGGTATCAGTTGAAAGAGTATGAATTTGATATTTTACTGAACATGCATGTTTATGAAATCATGGTTTTGACATATCTCATGTTTATGAAGAATCAAGTTTTCGAAAAAGTGTCATTTTGGGCAACGCGTTTACAAGTTATGAAACATGTGTTATGTGAGCTTGTGGTGATCCCCTAAGTTAAGTCACGTGCACGTTGACTAAATTAAAGGCTTCTCCCGCCAGCCTGCTAGTAGCATAGAGCTCCTCATGGACTCCCATAAGTTCGCGGCTACATAGGATCATTAAATGGAAATGTGTAACACGTTCTGTTTTTGGATTCACCCAAACCATTCTGATGTGCTTATGTGACAAGTTTGATTCATTCATGTTTTGTAGTTTGAGATTTTGACTACATGATGAGAATTTGAGAAACATGTGCTTTATGAACTCAATGAGAATTTTCTATGAGAAGTAAATGTTTTCAATGGTTTTTGCTTATTTTCCATTATAAATTGTTACCCACAAGCTTTCAAGCTCACCCTTTCTGTCCCATCTTCAGGTGATAGCTAAGAGATCAAGTGATCAAGAGCCTAAGGGAATTTCTTCAAATTTGCTATTTTGTATTTTGTAATAAGCCAATGGTGTGGCTCTTGATATGTAAATAAAGTTTTTCAAACTTTTTTGCTTTAGTAATGAAATGAGGGATTGAAGTAGTTTCGGTTGTGTATGTTCATATTGATATCCTTGTAAAATGGTTGAGTTAAAATAATAAGTTCGTTTTGATGTTTGACTGTCGTGGGCACGCCACCCTTGTGGGATGATGGCTATAAAGGTTCATGGAAATAATCCTATAGGATAATAAACTCATGTTTTATGACTCCGTAAGAGTTGGATTCTGGAATCAAGCAAGACCCAACACCTTGACTCTCTTTCACTCGATCTCATGTTCTTCACCTGAAGATGGGACGGATAAAAGGGGGTGAGCTTAAAGCTCGTGGGTAACAATTTTATAATCGATAATAAGCAAAAACCATTGAAATATTCATTTCCATTGTACAAATTTCACATTGAATCATATAGCACATATTTTCCAAATTCTCACTTATTAAACAATTCATAAGCAACCTAAATCATGCATTCACCAAACTTGTCAACACATGTAAACATATAAGCATATCAAAATGGTTTGGGTAGGTCCATAAACAGAACGAACTAACACATTCCCACATAATGGTCCTGTGTAGTCGTGAACAAAACGAACTATCGCAATCCCATATAGTGGTTTTGCATAGTCGTAAAAATGAGGGAGTCCATAAAGGAGCTCCATGCCACTGACGAGCAGGCGGGAGAAGCCTTTAGTCGAAGTGCACTTGACATACAAAATGGACCGAACCAAACCCACATAACATGTATTTCATGACTTGAAATAAATTGCCCAAAATGACACATTTTCGAAACTTGATTTCGTAAACATAATATCTTTTCAAAATCATTTCATTTTCTTTCCAAAAATCATTAACACAATTCGTATACAAACATGTAGCACTCTCTTAAAGCATTTAAAGAGCAGTAAATGAACATGTATAAAGTAGTTAAAAATCATTTATTTCCGTTCTTTCAAAAGAAACATTTATGGCTTATTACTCGGATTATAAAAAAAGTAACTCACCTTGAATTCCTTGCTTAAAAACTTGGGTTAAAGGTGTCTCTCTTCTTGCTCCTCTTGCCTCTCTTGATTCCCTTTAACAATAGCAAAATCCCATTCAATAGGAATTCAGATTAAGAACCCACAAAGCATATTCACTAGAATTTATTATAGAATACTTAAACCCTTCCTAAAATCCAAACCTTCGGGTCAATTTTCCATGATCATTATGATCAAGTAAATGAAGGAATTTGATAATACTTTCTTCTAGAAAAATGTTACCCATTATCTTAAGTTTCTAATGACACTAAAATAATTCAATTTGGCTTAGAAATTTGAAAGTTATACCTTAAACATTTTCGGACTGTTCTTGTACTGAAACAATATTTTGTGCTCAACTTCCATCCAGAAATTGAAATTCTTAGAGACTGAATTAAAAATAAATTTCTTCAGAAAATTTGTAGCCTTATGTTTCTAGTTTACTCCAAATCAAAAATCATTTCATTTGGATAACTGAAGAAAAAGGTATATTTAAAATACCGAAGCATGTTCAAGCTGTGCAGGGAAGACTTCGCCGCGGCGAGCTTTCGCAGAAGCTATATTTTTCCAGATTTTTCTCACACCTAACATATCTTTCTATCATCCAATCCTTCTTATACCACAATATTAGATTACTCTATGGTTTCCTTAACTCAAAACTCATTTTAATTCATCTCAAAAACACCCAAGAAACTTATGTATATCAATGGTAAAAACACATATATGTATATCACCAAAACAAAGCATACACGTTTCTACTTCATTTACTCTTCATTCTAGCTTCATTTAACCATACCCATGATATCTAAAGCATAACTTACTTGATTAAGCTTCAAGATTCTTCAAACTCTTGAAGATCTCTCTTAACCTAGCTTTCTTCCTTCTTTTCTCTCCTTCTCTTTTTCTCTTCATTATTTTCTCTCTTCTTTTCTCTCGTTCACGTTTTCTTCCCTCTCAAATACAAGCCAACACTTTCTTCTTCCCATTTTAATGAATGTGCAATGTCCAATTTGCCCTTCTTTTAATGTCTTATGGCTTTTAAACTTAAGTGATCCTCACAAAATGTCCTTTATGTCTTGTTACCACTTTAATTCAATTTACACCCTATTATACTTTAACTTAATTTTAATTTTTCCATTTAATACTTCACTTCTAATTTCTCCTTACGATTGCAAAAGTTATGGACTAAATTCTAAGAAAATAAAATAAAGCTAAATAAATAAATAAAAATTTTGTAGCTCAACAATTCCTTCTTCAAGGCCAAGCTCATCGAAGAGAAGTATCGCAAGCCCAAGGGTAAAAATGAAGTAGATTAGCTTAGTCGATCTTCTACCTTTTCTTTTTGTTCGTAGTTTTTTCATACGATTCTTAACACACACAAAAATGTTTCAAAGAAGTTATAAAGCAAAGCTAACGATTTTTTATCCATTCTTTAATACTTTTTGTCTTTTCGATATTCAAAATCTATGGATATATATGACTACTTTTAATCTTGACTTATGAGCCTCGCGGATTGGATACAATTTCCATGAACTGAATTGAATCCAAAGATGATTACTTTGAAGGTTTAAAAGATAATTCAAGCATTGTTTTTGTTTTGGTGTGTGAATATTGGTGGATCTTCTAAGCTTTTAAATCCATATCCTCAATGGAAAAGAAAATTTAACATGCCTATTAGGCATTGAATTCTTGTAGCTGATTACTAATTCGTTTTCTCATAATGATGAGGTGGGCAGCAAAGTTTTATTTGTTTCAGATATATTTTCAGCAAAGTTTTAAACTTTCAAAGTAATCATCTTTGGATTCAATTCAGTTCATGGAAATTGTATCCAATCCACGGGGCTCATAAATCAAGATTAAAAGTAGTCATATATATCCATAGATTTTGAATATCAAATAGACAAGAAGTATTAAAGAAGGGAGAAAAAATCGTTAGCTTTGCTTTATAACTTGTTCAAACCTTTTTTGGTGTGCTAAGAATCGTATGAAAAAACTACGAACAAAGAGAAAAGGTAGAAGATCGACTAAGCTAATCTTCTTCATTTTTACCCTTGGGCTTGCGATACTGCTCTTCGATGAGCTTGGCCTTGAAGAGGGCGTTGTGCACGAGCTTTTTGATGTTTAGGAACGGCATAGTTTTGAGCTATGTATACTCTACAAACCGTGCCTATTATGAATGAGAATCCACTCCTTATTATTCCCATGTCAAATTTCTAGCCGGTGGGCGCCGCCGCCACTGCTGCCTCTTCTCTAATCCGAGATAGCTCTTGCCTGGGAATGATCTCAAATCAAAACGCAGTAATAAGTCTACTTACGTCCAAAACACAAGCATTGCCGCAGGAGTGCTGATGTGTTTCTTACATCAAACTCCAGAGTTTTATAGGAATAGTTAATTGAGTTATACTGTACATTAGGGGTACTAACGGGTCGGATTAGATCAGTTTGAGTTAGATTGGGCTCAAAAATTTTAGTCAGCCCAAAGATTAATTGGAATTGACTCTATCTGATTTGTTTTATTTAAAATAAAAAGTATTTTTGTCTTTTTTAGAATTTTTGAGCTTTAAGCTAGGCTTAAGTTCGAACCGAAAATTAAAAAAAACTCAAATTTGGTCTAAGTCTAATCAAATTGAACGGAGTTAGAACCGAGCTTATTTTGCTAAGCCTAGTTTAAAATTAAGTCTGAAATATTTCATATTTAAATTTAGTGACTTGTGACATATAATATATTAATAAAATTATTTTATTTTTGTCAATCATATTAATCCAAATTATTTATTGTCGATGATTAAAAAATTAAATTAGTTTGGTAGGTTCAATCTTAAAAACTTTGATTGACTAACTTTTTTGTTCAATTTTTATTTTTTTTGGTTCGATTTACTTAAATAACTTTTATTTTTAAAATTTTATCAGTTTATTAATTAATCATTCAATTTTTATAAATCAATCAAATTTCAAAAATTTTAACTTTATTCAATTTAAAATCAATTTAATAATTGTTTAATATCGATTGAATTTTTTAAACTTTAAACATTTTGTCTTATCGGTTTAATTTTTGGTCTAATTTTTAAAACATTACTTATTAAATTTAATAATTTTGATAATTGAATTTGAGATTGAATTCATTCTTAATTAACTTAAATATTTAAATTTAATTTAATTTAAAATTTTTGAAATAAATCAAGATGAATTTAAAATTAACTTTTGTGTTTATGTAAGTATCTTATATCATCATCATCATCGTCGTCATCACACCCAGTCCAAAGTCCCGTAATAAAGCGGGGTTTAGAAAGGTCTGATAGTACACAACCTTTTTCCTACATAATAAAGAGGTTATTTCTGGTAGACTCACATGCAAATATGACAATAAAAGAGTAATGCAAATAATTAGAACAAAGTAAAAAAAGTAAAATAGAATAATAACAACTTCAAAAAAATAAAAATAATTTTTGTATCTTGCATCTAAATTGAAAATTCTAATTTAATTCATTTTGAATATAAATATTTTTTAAAAAAAGTAATTTAATAAACATTGCTTTAAATAATCATTAATTATTAATAAAATATTATTTATTTCCCGTAGATACTGACTCGGTGACTCCCCCAAATCCATCTCTCTCTCTGTCTAAAACTCTCTCTCTGACCAATTTTCTTCGTCTTTTACTTTTCTACCTCAAGAATATCTCTTATTACTTCAAGAGGCCGAAGGCAGTTTCTTCTTTTTATATTGAATTAGGCTTTCGGCTTTTTGAGCTACTGGGTTTGTTTTTCTTCTGATTGTTCTTTGTTTCGCTGTCAAATTGTGATCAATGTGTTTTCTTGTGTCGTAGTCAATCTGATCGTTGTTCTATTTTGCATCACCATTTTATATGATGATTTGGTTCCAAATTCCTTGAACAAGCAAATTTTTTCGTTTTGTTTTCCGTTTCTCGATCTTGAATCCGAATTCGGATTGCGTTTCTTTTTAACGATTTGGATTGAGCTGGATATTCATTGCGGTTGACTCTTCTTTCTGTTATCATCAATTTATTCTTTAGATTTAGGGTTTGAATTTTGGGGGTTCTTGTGCCCTATTCCGATTTTTGCCTATAGTTTTGGCTCATAGAAGCGGGTAAATTCATCTTATTTGATTGGCGTCGTTTACTTGTGTTTCATTAATGACTAATCACTTTCTTTTTCCCTGTGTTTTTGCAGGTGTTCGTGGTTTTGAAATTCGGTGTTGCGGATAATTTGTTTTGTTGGCTTTCAACAGTATTTATACTCACTTGGGATTGTTACCAGCTGCACTTTAGAGGATGGAGCTATGTTGACGTAGTCCATATGAAAATCTGGGAACTGGGTTTTGGCGAAAAGGGACTTCCATTTTCCGATGGGTGTGAGTTATTTAGCAATTTCGGCTGGTTATACAGTTTTAAGCTTCGTGGGTTTAGTATGTTGGACAGAGTTATCGTTGGATAAGCTGAGATCAGAGAATTTAACTGGTGGTAGTTTCATAAACCTGGAGAAAGGAAAGCGAGATTTTGAGCTGCTGTCAGTTCCTTTTACCACCATTGCCTTGCTATTGAATTGTGTATTCAATGTGTTTATTCTACTTAACGTCTGTGTTAAGGTGAGTTTAATCTTTTGCCAAATAACACTCCAAATTTGCATGGCATCCTTTTGGCTCATAAATCTTGAATGATTTTTATGTGGGATCTAGTAATGTCCATATTGAATTCAGGCAATCTCAGTTGGTTACACCCATCAGAAATGCATAATTGGTCAGTTCTGGTAGACTTTGTGGCTGTTAAGCTTGTAAATCACAATGGAGATATACTAAGGATTACGACAAAAATTTTAAGGACATCTGCTGCTGATAAAATGTATTCCATAATTCATGAGGTGAAGAATATTTTTGGGCTTAACCAACCTTTGAAAAACTTTCAATCACCATACAAATTGCTGTTGAGTTTTTCACTTCGAGAAGAATCTTCACGTTTATTGATAATGGTTATAACATGACCTTACTGATCCAGCTATTTAGATCAGAGTAAAGATGAGATCTTGGTGTTTGCATATCACAAGTGCTTTCTTGCTTATGAGCTTGATTTACATCATTCATATTTTTGGTTGTGGTGGTCGTGACTTTATTTTCAATGTGCAGACTATTTTCTTTGGGGACTTGTATCCTTCTGAAACTCGAAAACTAGTGGAACGGCTTATCAATTATATTATTTACAAGGTGAATGAATAATCTTGTTTGTAGCAATAATAATGTAGTACTTTGTCTGTGTCTGTCACTGAGTTTGTTATGCTACATTTGTGGTTAAGAATTCGGTTTTTTGAACAAGAATGAGAAAGAACATAACTGAAACAGATTCTTGCTTATGTGTTAGTTTCCTATATTTATGAGTCTTACAATTGCTTTATGTTTATTGATGGTGTACAATAGGGCCTTTTTCTACCTCTGGTTATTCCACCTACAATTATTCATGGAGGCCTGTGGGTAGTCTGGTTGACTGTTTTATGCTCTTTAAAGGTATATACTTGTGATGGATGTTACTTGTTTACTTGAAGAGTATTACCCATAAGACTTCTTTGATTATTTGTTTTATGCTGTACAGATGTTTCAAGCATTGGCTAGAGATCGACTCGAACGCTTGAATGCATCACCATCTGCATTGCCATGGACTTATTTCCGTGTGTATTCGGTATTGTTGTTGGTACTCGCTGTTGATGTTTATTGGTACTTTGTCACATCCTGACCTTTCATTTGCAAATGCATCAATTAAATCCTCTTGTCTGTAATTTTGATGAGGGCCAAATTGAACGATCTTCATTTTCATGAATTTTATGTTTAAGAGATATGGTCTAAGCTGTGTTTACATGCTAGTAAATTATTATGGGAATGTTAATCTGATACCTGATTAGATATTCAAAGATCAATTCACGATGAAGCAAAACAAGTTCTGTGCTTGTGTTTGGGTGACCAATAATTTCCATAGTTGAGTTGGAGGCTTTCATTAATCATAGGGAAGACTGAATACAGTTAGTATCGTTTTCATTTTGAAGTAAGAAAATGGAGGGCAGAATTGTATGGACAATGTACTATGTTGAAGCATTAGGTCAATGACTTTCAAATAAAGAAAGGGAATAAAGAGATTATTTTTTCTCATGGTTTCAAATTAGGATGCAATAAGTTTTACTATTCTTTATCTCCCTGTTCCTAGATAAGTTGCTTTGACTGAAGCACAGCAAACCTTTTACTTTGTGGAATAGAATTTATGAATGTTGCTAAAATTTACTTTTTGTGCTTACAGGATAAGACTGTGTCTGGATATATACAGAAGAATGGGTTCAACCTTGGTTCTGTTGTTGTTCTTTGAGCCATTAAGTGTTGCTTTTGAGACGATGCAAGTAATGTCTTTGAAACACATTTTAGATCTTTGAATGGTTGATAATTCTTTATAATATTCTGCTATGAAATTTCACAACCCAGATGCCATTTTCCGCTGCAGGCCTTGCTGGTTCATGGTTTTCAATTGTTTGAAATATGGCTTTATCATTCAGCTGGGAATAGTTCAAATTGCCAAAGGTTCAGGATCTTTGATGCAATCAGAGCAGGTAGTCTTATTGAATCTTAAAGATTAATGCATGATCATCTTAGATCTCATTGGTTGGTTAATATAGTGATTTTTGACTACAAAGTGGCTTAATTGCAACTGTCCCCAGTCCTGGCAAAGTTCAGGTTATTGGATCCTACATGTATGCTAATTGTAATGCTCCTGGACAAAGTAAAGCCATAATTGAAATCGGGTGCAAACTGTCACAGGGACTTATAAAGAAAGATAATCAGCACTCCACCTTTGGACGTTAGAAGTTATTCATGAAACAAAATATTTTTCCAACTAAAAGTGGATATTCTGTACCCATGGAAAGGGAGAGGGAGAGGAACCCACCACTTTTTATTCCATGCTATTGAGACTTTTCTTCTGGCTCCAGATAAAACGTTTATGGCCCTTCTTATGGTATTTGAGATTCTGAGATATACTTTGTAAGTAGTCAACTCTAAGAATTTTAATATATGCCTAAGCCATTTGATTTGTCTAAATTCAACTGACTTCCTTCCACTAAAGTGGAATCGTGAGCCTATTCATGAAGAAAATAGTTTGACATGAAATGATAAGGTTTCATATTCAGGCCTACTATACTAAACCAATAGCATGCCTTTCTGGCAACTTGGTTGCACACAGAGAACTGCGGTTTGATCTGAAAAAAAGACAATTATCTTGTTCAAATGTTCTTGGTGCTCAAATGATGCCTACGCCGGCATATGACAACTTCGGTTCTTTCCGTGTTAAATGGAGCTACTGGTTCATTGTGCCTAGCATACTCTTATTGTGAATTTGGTGTTAGTATGTTTCTGATCTTACTGCCACTGCAGGTTCATTCTCAGAATGCAAAGGCATTCTTATTCGCAATTTGGGTTTTTCTCTGGACATGGCAACTTTGATGATGGCTCTTGGTCATTATGTGCATATTTGGTGGCTTCATGGCATGGCATTTCATATTATTGATGCGATCCTGTTCTTAAATCTCCGTGTAATTATTCTGTACTCATCTTAATCAGAACCTACTTTTGGCAAACCATAAGCTAAACTATTTCGACCAATTTGTGTCTTGTGTATTCTGATTTTGTTACCTTGAGTAGGCCTTGCTAAGTGCTATAATAAAGCGAATAAAAGGATTCTTAAAGTTAAGAAGAGCTTTTGGTGCTCTTCATGCTGCACTGCCTGATGCAACATTGGAAGAGCTACAGGCATATGATGATGAATGTGCCATCTGTAGGGTATGGATGCTTTTTTCATTTCTTGATTGTATTTTTCTTTGAATTTTGGAAGTCAAGTGAAATGGGCAAATGCTAGGAACCTATGGCTAGGGCGAAAAAGTTGCACTGCAGTCATCTCTTTCATCTTGCATGCTTAAGATCTTGGTAATATCTAGAAACTTTTCCTCTTTAGTTGTTTATTCATGTTATATCTCTCGTGTGATGTGTGCTGAATATTACTAAATAATGTTAGGTTGGATCAGGGTTTGAGTGATAATTATTCATGCCCCACTTGTCGAAAGCCACTGTTTGTGGGTAGACGGGAAACCGAAGGCAATCTTCCTACTGGAGGAGTTTTAACTGATGAGCAGCTTGCTCATCAAATAAGTGACCGACTTGATCAACAAATTAATCCTGCCCTAACTGGTGGTGTATTCCCCAATCAGACTCCAGCCTCTATGGAAGGCGGGCCATGGAGGTTTAATTCCTTACTTAAGATCTTCATAATATGGGGTTTCTTGCATGTCTAGATCTAAGCATCCTTGCTGCTTCTAGCTGAAACAAATATCCTGATCATAAATAATTGAAACCCCAAGGCTTTAATTCTGAATTTCTGTTTGGTTTTACAGAAGTACAAGACTGGATTCAAGTTGGCTGCATACATGGCCAGGCCAGGGTTTAGATGGTGCTGGTCCTTCAACTCCTATGGGATCAGTTGGGTTTGGCGGAGTTCAGATGATGATGAGGCATCTTGCAAATGTGGGAGAAACTTATACTCAGAATGCTCTTGAGGATGCCTCTTGGAGCCTTTGGCCGATGAATCCCTCTCACAATGCTTCATCTGGTTCTTCTAATCTGCGTCCCACAGGTGGAAGATACCCTGCTGAGACTAGTGAGTTGCGTATGAGGACTACTTCCCGATCTGCCAATAACAACATAGCAAACATATTAGCCATGGCTGAGACAGTACGAGAAGTTTTGCCTCACATTCCTGATGAGTTGATACTTGAGGTAGAGTTTGGTTTGATGCGTGATGGTGTGTCCAAAAGTTCCAGTTTTTTTTTTTCCTGAAAAAGTTCCAGCTGCTAACATAGTCTCATATTCCTTCTACTTTATCTTGCTCTACCTTCTTATCTTTTATAGTTCAGTGGAAAGAGGTTCGTTCTATTTCAAGAATCATTATCGTGAAACTTCTATTTTTGAAGGGGGGTTATTTTCATGGAAATTAGTTTGGGGATTCTCTTAGGAAGATCAAGGAAATATTATTGTGCTATGTTATCACGAGTATTATATAGACATGCTTGCTTTATGATTGAGTTCCGGTGTTTTTTTTTTTTTTTTACTGTATTCCATTTGTTGCGATAAATAATGCATTTACTTTTGCAGGACTTGCAGCAAACAAATTCCGTCACTGTTACTGTGAACAATCTTCTTCAATTGTGAAGTGGCTCATCTTTAATATGGTTTTACGATCGACCTGTCCTTTTGTATACCAAGTACTAAAAGTTTGTGGCTGTGCAAGTAGAAGTATGTTCAGATATCCAAGACTGATCATCCTTCACTCTTTTTCTTTTCCTATTTACTCAAGAAAATACGCACTTGCCTCAAAGCTGTATATAAACATCAGAAAGAAGAAAAGGGCAGAAGTAAAGCGTTTTACATATCCAGAATAAAGTCGCTACACGTGCATAGATGGACAAGTTGATGTCTGCGTTCCAGTTTTTAATCCAAGCGCCAACAACACATCACGAGGGATTCAATAGCACTGTCCACTTCTGAGTATGTATGGTCTATATCTATGAATAATGTTTACGAAGTCCATGGAGTAGCTCTTGACAGATACCAAGTTAACATATCGAATTACTAGTTAAATAACCAGTCAATGAAAGTTTTATTGAAATTTCTGTCACAGTTGAGCTTCATCATCGGTACTGATGAATTTGAGTGCTTAGTGTGCTTCCTTTGCGTATGGCATGACCTGAATTTAGTAGTCCTTCTAGTGTTCTATACTTGAGTTGGTAGGATTTGGGAGTGGTAATAATCTAATCGATTCAATGTTGATTTGAAGCAATATTAAAGCTGTAAATCGGATAATTTAACTCAACAACGTGATCGTTTGCAGGTTTTGATTGCAGTTCTATATCATTACTCGAATTTGTAAGCTGTATTTTGGGAGATTGTTAGGGGTTTTGTCTGACAAAATTGAAGATAATATGGCTTTCATCATTGACAAAATTGCAGTTCTATATCATTGATAATATGGTTATTCCAATTCAAGTACTGCGTGCCGCTAGGTTCTCTACGCCCTATAAACTGGGGACAGTCTTTCTCGCATGTCTTTGCTTCTAATGCTTACTTGGCCTTTCGGGTTCGAAAATGGGATTTTGTTGCATGATTAGGGTTTCAAGCTGGACTCGAGTTTGACGAACCGGTTCAAACTGATCCAGGGTAAAGTAAGGTCCTTTTGTCTAATGAATAATGATCCGAATGATCAAAACGTCCCCTATCCAGCATTTTTGGTCAGGGCCTGAAACTGCATTTCTCAACCGTCATCAATGTATAACTTCCAAGTCCTATTTCGCACAACACTACAAAACAAACCGTCCTATAACTGAAACATCACAGCCCCACTACTCCTATTATCTCCTACCACTCAAACCAAGAGTATCAGATCAGAAGCAAGAAGGGGACAAACATTGGACCAAAACATGACAAAGAGATTCGCCATCTTGCAGAACAAAATCGACGAACTTCAGTCCGAACTCCTAGACCTCGCTCATCACAATGCTGACCGCCAACCTGACTCTCAAGACATAGAGCAAAGGTTCGTGTTCTTGAGAACCCTCTTGTCCACCGAAGTCGCCTCCAGCCCTGCGAAGCCACATCACTTGCAACACATTGACAAGAGACTCACAGAGCTTGAAGCTGCTTTCCACAATTGGGACGAGTTCAGGACATTGACAACTCTTGATGATGATGATGATGATATGGTTTCGAAGTGTTCATGCACCGAGTCGTGTCTCAATGAAGATGGCGAGACACAGGCGTGTTCTTTTGATGAACTGGGTTCTCCTTTCTTTCATGAGCCACACCATGTGGTTGATGAACCTCTGCCCGCTGAAAAGACTCCTCCGCCCCCGCCGCCGCCGACACCGCCAGAGACGGAGGGCAAGGCGGTTCATCAGAAGAGTGAAGAGAAAGAAGTTGGCGTAAGGAAGGTCTGTGGGGCTATAAGTTGTGGGGTAGTTATTGGCATAGTGTTCATGGGACTTGTAATGGTTAGAATGTGTGATTGTTTTACTTGTATCAAACATTCTGTGTGTCCTGTCCCAACTTAGTTTAAGGAGTTAAGTGGAATATTTTGCAATATATCGTCTTACTTTAATTGCAAATCATTCCTCACTCAACTAATTACATGAATTTAATCATTTAAACAAGTTAATTTTTTATTTCAATTTTAAAACTTTCATTCAATTTATTTTAATAAATTTTGTTATTAAAAATTAATCAATTTATTAATTATTTGGTTAATTTTTTAAATTAATAAATTAAAATAAATTAATCAATTTTTTTAATAATTTTTTTAATTAAATTTTAAATTTTTCAATAAATAAGCACATTTTAAAATTTTTTATTTTATTCAATATTTAACCAAATTTATAATAATCTAATATCGGTTGAATCTTTTAAACTTTAAATCTCTGCAGAGTTTTGAGTACCATTCCGTATTGGCCGGTACGAGATGGGAGTTAGTTGTACCGAGTTTAAATATCGGTCAGTACCCGTCCATTTTAGTTAGTATCTGTTGATATTGAACGGTATTCAAAATATTGACAAAATATTTGTTGGTATCAAAAATTTTAAAAATTTGAGAGATTTTTTTGCAAAAATTTCAAAAAATTTTAAACTCTTCCTCCTTCCCTCTCGCCTCTTCTTCCCCCTCTTTTTTTCAAATTTTTTAATTAGTTATTTTATTTACTTCAATTTTTATAATTATTATGAATTTTTATTTTTGTTTTTAAAATAAAAATAAATATTTTTATTACTAATAATAATTATAAATTAAATAAAACTTAAAAATAAAT
>JAOTAX010000007.1:27320152-27348197 GCA_025629825.1 Erythroxylum guanchezii
TGAAGGCGGGAACTGAAAAGAAGTACAAATGGACTGCTGAGATAAAGGGAGAAGATGCAATCTCGCGGAAGTACACGGTCGAAGCATCGACTGGCCATGCGGGTGGGAGTAGTGAATCATCACAGAAAAAGGAGAAGAAGAGCAAGAAAGAGAAGAAAGCTGAGAGTAGCGGATCATCAGGGGAGAAGGAGAAGAGTGGTGCGCGTTTGGTGGAGATTAAAGAGCCCAACGATCATGGAGCTCTAGTTTTAAGACAGGTATGGCTAGTTAAAATCAGACCCAGCTCAAGATTCACGTTGAACTAGCACATTATGACGAAAAGACTCCATTTTTTTGTTGTTCTTTTCCTTGTTTTCTGTTTTGGCTGCATTGGAAACATTAGAAAAGACTTGATCTTTGGACAACGCTTTTGTCTGTTTTGTTGGGAAATGAATGATTTAGGTACTCTGAAAACGACAATTGATTAATGTATATCTGTGTGGTTGTGTTTGGTTATGGGGTTTTAAGGCTTTTGGGAAAAGACTAAGAGTGGCAAGAGCTAGTAAGGGAAAGCAGAAGGAATTGTCTGTGCAAGATGCGGCATTGTTGATCCAAATGAGCTTCAGGGCTTATTTGATTCGAAGATCAAAGGCTCTGCGTGCTCTTAGGGAGTTGGCTATTGCCAAAAGCAAGTTGAAGGAGATCAGAGCTTCCTTTAACAACTTCTCTTACCGCCGCCAGGTGGCTCGGGATGCAGAAGAGCGCCAACGATTCTCTGAAAAGATCATTGTCCTGCTCCTTACCGTTGATGCTATTGAGGTAACCCAATTTTTGTGATGAACATCTCAACTACCTTAGTCCTTGTTCTAATAGCTTGAGTTCTGTCAAATGACTATTTAAACAATAGAGAGGCTCAACTTCATTAGTCCTTGTTCAAATAGCTTGAAATCAAATTCATTACTAGCACCATTTTGGTGGTGATTGTGTGCATATTATCATTTATAAGACATGGTCTACAATGATCAAAGTTCACTAACCCGAAACGTTTCCCATTTTAACATTAACCGCCTCTTGGAGAACCACACTTGATCAGTTCTGCCTCACCAAGAAATGGAATCAACGTTCTTAGCTCGAAAATTGAGATGAAAGAGGAAACTTGGAAGAAGAATGAAGCATTGGATTTGTTGTATGATTGGAACTTATTAGTTTCTGTTTTGTAGGTAGAAAATCCATGATTCTAGTTTTGTTTCTTAATGTGTCCAATGTTTGATTTTTCTAGGGAGCTGATATTTTGGTTAGAGCTGCAAAGAGATCAATGGTGGATGAGTTGGAAGCAATGCTGGATGTAATAGACCCTAAGCCTCCAGGGAAAGCTCTTTCCATCAGGAGACGAACATTCGATATGCCCGATGGTGTGATTCGGAAGGAAATTGCAGAAGGTGTGGCACAGGTTGTCCAAATGCTTGATAATGAAGAGAATGGAACATTTGAAGCATGCTTGTGAGTTGCGGCAATGGCAACAGACGGCCTTCCGATCTGGTTATCCCGGTAGCTGAGACATCTTAGCTTCTTAAATTTCTCTGATCCTTAAGAACTAAACCTTTGCATCCACTCTGCTCCTTAAACTTTGTCTTGCCATGTATTTGAGTTCTTCTTCTTGTCTGTGTTTTACAACTGGTCTTTACCATCTCTGGATGATTGTGTTTTCTGACTGATCCAATTATGCCAGTGTTCCTTGTTTGTTATCATGGTCCCTTCATGAACATCGGTTTCAAGTCATGTTAATATTAAAATTTCATATTAGGCCCTAATATTCAAAGCCCATGGATCAATTTATTCCAACCATTTCCAGATGGGCTTCTAGAATGGGCCTTTAATAATTGAGTTTAACAAACAAAACAACTCCCTTTTCTAAAGGACCAACCATTTATCAATAAAGATAAATAAATATATCATGTCATTTGATTTATTTCAGACAAAATTTAATATTTTTTTTAAAAAATTAAATTACCTCAAATCTCTTTTTATTAAATTTTCTGACTATTTTTTCGCATAAATAACACATGATATGTGCTTAAAGTATGTTGTTATTTCTGTCCAAGTGTTTTGACAAAAACGCAAATGTTTTAGTTTAAGATTTAATCGGTATTTAAACTAATCAATTTTTAACAGCAATAATTATTAAAATAAATTGAATCAAAAATTTAAAAACTGAATTAAAAAATTGACGGTTCAAGATTTTTATAGTTAAAGGCAATGATGTGAACACAATCTCTAAAGATCAATTCAATCAAAATTGTTATTTCACAATCGTTACTTTATTAACTAATATATATATATATATATACTATTATATGCATTTGACAATTAAATTATAGTCACGTGTCTTCGTTCCAAGTTCTTATTTCCCGAACGGCTCACTTGTTTTCGTTACTCTGTTTCTATCCTGTCCTATAAATATTATTAACTTAATAAATAAAATTCACAAAAAATAGATGAATGGATTCTCATAAAACATAACAGAACAGGGTGACAAGTGATCTAAAGCTCTATTCTCCAAACCTTAAATTCATAACTTCTGCTGCTCTTTCCAAGGCAATTTACCAAATCAAGAAATAATTAATTGCTTTGATAGAAAAATGAAATTACATAAGAACTTGTAAGAAAATCTGCATTTACTTATTCAAGAATGTAGGCTAATCCTTAATTTTCATGGTTTCTTACAATTTTTCAAGTAAAGGTCCGAATCAGACTGAATTCGTTTATATCGTTTAAAATAATAACTTTTTGATGTTATTATTCAAATTGATATTATTTTATTCTTAAATTTTTAAATTTTAACAAATAAAACAATGATTATTTTGAACAACCATACTAAAATAATATCGTTTTTATAAAAATATTTAGCCAAGTCACTCAATTTGAATCTAACCTAAAGATTGCTCAATTTGAATCTAACTCGTTCATTTTCAAGTCGAATTGACCTTATTTTGTTAATTCTAATCAATCATGTTCTTTTTTTTTTTCTTTTAGTTCGAGTTTATCTTAAAGTTTCGTCAAATCTAAATCAATCAATTCAAATGTTATATTGATATTATTTTTATTTTTAATCTTTTATTAAAAAATTCAATCAAACTTTTTTTTTCAATTTTTCATTACAAATCTTCACTAAATAACTAATAAAAACATAAAACAAAAATTAATATCTAGGGAGAAAAAAATAGAACCGAATGTAAGGATGACAAAAAAAAAAACTCAATTTGCTCTAGCTTGACTCGTAGTTAATAATCCAACTTAAGTTATTTTGGATTCGAACCAAGTTTAAACTTTTTTAATTTCGAACTTTGAGTCGGGTTCAGGCTTAGACTACCTAACCTAGCCCTATCTAAAACTCATAATTTTCATATAAAACATCGATAGTTTGATCATAAACTTTGTATGCTGCCATGTACAAGACCTTTGGAGTGAAATTTGGATAATTCAAATCTATACATGATTCTCCAAACGATAGGTCATCTTATAGTGTAGAGTGGCTATAATGATTGTAAGATTTGGACAAGAAACATAAGAGTTATCCTTTCTAGACACCATCTAAAAGTAAAAGAAATCATCCAAAAATTAAAATTTTTAATAAAACTTGATTGGATACAATTAAACTTTGAATTGCTCAAACTCGATCAGACTCAGGTTCAAGCTTAAAATGCTTAAACGTAAAAATAGGATTTCGAGCTGGACTTGATTGCCATGCATAATCAAATAGACACTAAATTTTTCAACCATTAATCAAAATGATATTTAGCCGAACCATTAAGGATGTCAATTTTTTAGCCCAAATAGACCAGGTTATTTTAAGAACAACATCATTTTTGATAATTTTTAAAAATATATATAATAGGTCAGGTTGGTCCAGCCCACCCGTAACCCATTGAGTCATAAACTGGGCCACTAGCCGATCAACTCATGATCGAGCTAACCTATCCTAGCCTGACCTATTGACATGCCTACGAAACAGTTCAAGTTAAATTAAACAACCTTTAAATTTTAATTCAATAAAAATCCAATAATTCATCATTCTTTAATGCAATATAAGGCCCAACCTTTCTTTTTCTTTAATGCTCAGCTACCCCGAAATGGGGTCTCTTAAAGTTTCTAATTGCCCTCTCGTCCCACACAAAAGCTATAATCACTATACTAAATTCTTCCAATCCGTTCATTTTCATGCCCACCTCATCAACTACGTCAAATCCTATAATTAAGATATATATAGTTAAATTAGTTTATTCAGTTTACTACGATAAACTACTTGGAGAGATTCGGAATCTCAGTCTTTAACGTCACACAACATTACATTAGCGGCCAAACTCAAGTCAAATGATGTTTGCCATGAAAGAGGTGACTAGACTTGGCAAAACTTGTCCGATTAGGTTAAGCTTGACTTAAAAATTAACAGACTTATTTGAATTGACTATATTACGAACTAGACTTTTTTTTTCTTCCAAACTTGAGTCAAATGTAAATGTAAGGATGGCGAAAAAAACCTAATTCAGCCTAACCTAACCCAAAGTTAATGAGTCTGACCTAAGTTGATAAAACTTTAAACTTGACTTGAGTTTATATATATATATATATATATATAATTTGAGTTTTAAATCGAGTTTAGATTCTCTTCGACTTCGTCTAACCTGAAATTCAAAAATTTTACATAAAATATCAACTTTATGCTACCTAAACTTAATTAAATTCAGATTAGAGTCTAAAACCTTAATTTATGATTCAAGTCTAAGACCTTAATTTTTGCCCGATGCTATAAGTAGAATTTTGAGTTGGACTTTGGTTGCCATAAACAACCACATAGATACTAAATTTTTCAACCATTAATCAAAATAATACTACCCAAATTAATTTAAATTAAATTAATTAATTTTTAAATTTAAATGTAATAAAATATTAATCAATATAAATTTAATCTATTAATTTCGATTCCATAATTCATCATTCTTTAGTGAAATATCAGACCCACTGGCAAAACCTTTCCTTTTCCTTTTCTTTTCTTTAATGCTAAGCCAAGGGTGGATCTACAATGGGGACAAGTGGGGGCACTTGCCCCCACTGCCTCCAATAGATTTTCTTAAAAAAATATTATTTTAAGTTTTGCTTCCATAAAAAAAATAAAATTTCACTCCTATTAATTTTTTTTTTGAATTACAAGGAAACGAAACATCAGGTCACTAGCGCAAGGTACGACTGTACATTACGCCTTGCCTGTCCCTCTGATAAAGATCACAAGTAGGTAGCGGCGGCTCCTGCAGAAAATGGAGTCCTGGGCGGGCCATGCTTGCTAGGGCGGCCAAAGTATCAGCGGTCTGATTCCCTTCTCGGTGCACGTGCTGCAATTGGACCTCCCATGCTCGGTTGAGTTGCCTACAGATATCTGCCAACAGAAAAAGAGAAGGATTAGTCATTTGAACTGGAGCAGAGAGAATGTTAATGGCTTCTAAAGAGTCCACTTCCACTATGAGCCGGCGATATCCCAGCAACCAGGCCAGGTTGAGGCCCGAGTGGACTCCCCAGAGTTCGGCTAGTAGCGGCGAATCGGGTCCAATGTGGTGGATAAAACCTCCACACCACTGGTCGGTCCAAACCCTGATCAGACCCCCCGCAGTAGCGATGTTGGACCCCGGGGAAAACGCACCATCCGAATTGAGTTTAACCCAGGGTGATGTCGGTTTAGTCCAACCCACTAGCCTGCCAAGCGGGAGACCCTGATGCTGTAACACTCGATTTTCCGCTGCCCGTGCCCGGGCAATCCATTGAATATACTCCAAAACTGCATGCTTGCAGCTAACCGGCCATACAAACTCCATGTCAAAAATGCTTTTATTCCGCCAAGTCCAAAACATCCAACACGTAACACCAAAAATAGTAGGTCATTCACTCTGGCCCACCAGCGAGTACTTCCTAAGGTTTGAATGAGCCCAGGTTTCCTCGTCCTGACGGAAAAACTCCAAGTCCCCACGAACCGCGAGAAAGGTTTTCCGAAACGCTTGCACACGCGAACAGTCCCGGAGAACATGAACGATGGATTCGACCTGTTCACAGACTTGGCAACTATTATCTGCAGCAATATGGCACTCCACTCGGTGCTGGTTTGTCAAAAGCTTTTGCTTCACCATTAGCCAGAGGAAAGCTCGGATCCGCTGAGGCCCTGGCCATCTCCAGATTACGTCCCAAATGGTGGGCGACCTTACCAGATTGTGACCCACAATTAAGTCGTAGGCGGATGCCACAGTGAATTTACCATTCGCAATAAGTCCCCAGCGAAAAGAATCACCCTCTGAGTGCAGTTCAGAGGGGGTGGTCCCTGTTATGCCAAGGCAAACGGTCGATGGCAGGTAGGGTTAGATCTGAGCCCACTGCCAATGGCCGTCCGCAGTCCTCACATCAGTAATAAACACGTTTAGCTAGCTATCAGGAATTGGGGAGGTCACCACTGTAAAAAGAGGACCCCAGTCAGGTAACCAAGATTCAAACCAGAACCGAATGTGCCGACCATCTCCCAGTTGCCAGTGGAGCCTTTGGTGGACAAACTGCCAGGTTGCCGAAAGGCCCCGCCAAAAGCTCGATGCTCCGGGCCTGTATAAAGAAGTAGGGATGGAGTGTGGGTCCACCCTGTACTTGGCTCGTAGAACTCGAACCCATAAAGCAGTAGACTGGGTAATCAGGGCCCAACCCATCTTGGTTAAATAGGCATCATTGTACGCCCGAATGCGCTTAATTCCCAAACCCCCGACCTTTTTGGGTTGGCACACTGACTGCCACTTGACCAGAGAAATCTTCCGAGTCTCATCCGTGGAAGTCCAGATGAAATTTCGCATGAGCCGGTCCAAATCATCATAAAGCTGTCGCGGCAGACGCACCGTTTGCATAGTGAACCCCGGGAGAGCCGAAAGCACCGACTGAGTAAGTGTTGCGAGTCCCGCAAGCGACAGCTGTTTGGCTCGCCAGCCTGTAAGTTTCCTTTGGGCATTATCAAGAATGTGCTGGTAAGTGTGCCGTCTGGTGCGATTATGGAGTAGAGGGACACTGAGATATTTGCCTAGATTATTGGTGCGTGTAATATGCAGGTCCTGCGCTAAACTTTGCACGGTCGTCATCGGCACATTCTCGAAAAAAAAGATCTTCGTTTTATCGGTGTTCACCTTCTGGCCTAACGCGTGGCAAAAAGCCTCCAACGTCGCCCTAATAACTTGAGTTTGGGAAGCTGAAGCTTTAACAAACAGGACGAGATCGTCAGCAAAGAAGAGGTGAGAAATAGGAGCCTGGTAGGGCTTAAACGGATCGGCCTCGAGCTCCCATTCCCCACAGCGCCAGAGATGAGATGACCTAAATGCTCCATGCATGAGACGAAAAGATACAGGGAGAGGGGGTCGCCTTGTCGAAGCCCACGGGAAGGGCTAAACGGATCGGTGACGGTGCCCTACCACGACACTTGCATAGTCACTATGGTGACGTACTGAATAATGATCCAGGTTAACTGAGCCAGAAACCCAATCTCCTCGAGAGTTTATTGTAGGAAGTCCCACCAAAGCCGATCATACGCCTTTTCCAGATCCACTTTGATTGCTGAAAACCCAGTTCTCCCTTTCTTCCGATTCATCGAGTGAATAACTTCCTGGGTAAGGACGATATTATTAGTGATGTGACGACCAGGAATGAAACTGCTTTGGGTGTCCTGGACTAGAGAACCCATATGTTGTTTCAAGCGGTTAACAAGGACTTTAGCGAGGATTTTATACAACACGTTGCACAGGCTGATAGGGCGTAACTGATGGAAATCAGACGGGGAAGGGTTTTTTGGAATGAGAACCAAGAGGGTTTGGTTAAGATCCTGTTCCCAACGGCCCTGCGAGAAAACTGATTGGATATATTCCGTAACTATTGGGCTGACCCTACTCCATTGTTTCTGAAAGAAGAGGGCGTTGAAACCATCCAACCCAGGGGCTTTGTTAGGATTCATACCGAAGACCGCATTCTTGATCTCGATAGGGTGGAAGGGTAGGGCCAAATCGCGGATGTTGTCCGCTGTAAGGGGAGGAAAAGCTCTGGATCGCAGAACACTGGGTTGAGGCCCAGCCTCCTGCGTGTACAGGGTGGCAAAGTACTCTCAGGAAAGCCTGTGTAGCTGCTCTTGGTCCGAGACGAGGATCCCCTGGGAGTCGCGGAGGCTCTCGATCTTCAGCTGTTGTCTTTTGGTAGTGGACAAAGTACGGTAGTACTTGGTATTCCTGTCCCCTTTCGAAATCCACTTACAACGGGCTTTCTGATGCTAGAAAATTTCTTCTTCACACATCACCTGCATTAGTTCCCCGTTGAGTTGATCTTCTAAGTCGAGCAAAGAATTCGAGGGATCCCCAGTCAGGGCTCGCTAGATTCCTTGAATACGAGCGAGCAGCCTTTTCTTACGGTGAAATATATTACCAAAAACAGACCAGTTCCATCCGGTGAGCTGTTGAGAGAACTGAGTGAGTGCTTTACTCATTGACTCCTCGGCCGGTAGCCAATGAGTAGCCACCACCTCGTCAAAACTAGGATGCGCCAGCCAGGCATTTTGGAACCGAAATGAAGGGACTCGGAGATGAGGCAGACGTGGCTATTGAATTTGGAGCCATAGGGGTCTATGGTCGGAGCCGAGGAAGGGTGAGTGAGTTCTAACCGTATGCGGAAAAGTGTGGATCCAGGCCGTCGATCCAAAAACTTGATCCAATCGAGCTTGAACCAGGCCTCGCCGCCACGTAAATTTGGACCCTACATACCCCAGATCATGTAAGCAGCTCGCTTGAACCCAATCCTGAAAGTGTCCATTCACGATTCTCGAGGTGGTGGACCCCCCCGGCCTCTTATCAATGAGCTTGAGTTTCGCATTAAAATCACCACCGATTAGCCAAGGTTTGCTCAGGGAACGATTGAGCCAGTGAAGCGCCGGCCAGAGATGAGTTTGAGATGAAGATTGCGAGTTGGCATAAACAGCGGTGAATTCGAAGGAGTACGAAGCGAACTGAACAGAGGTATGAATAAATTGCCAGTGTTCCATGATGATGGATACGGCAACAGTCTCCTACCATAGCATCCAAATCCCCCCGGCGAACTCGACAGCTTTTACTCTGGTGGAGTAAGCAAAGCCTAGCGAACTAATTAATCCCTGTGCCCTATTGCCACTAATTCTTGGTTCTAGCAACACAAGAATATCGGGCTTAAGCTGCCTCAGGTAATTATGCAGGACAATCCTAAACCTAGTACTCCCTGCCCCTTGACAATTCCAAATTAAAATCAACATAAAGGAGAATTAAGCGGAGTCGATACCTCCCATGGGAGCGTCCTGAATCTCAATAACGCGGGGCTGCAGGGCCTGCTCTTCAAGGCTCGTACTTATTGACAAAGGGGCAGCGGTATGTTCCTCGCCCTGTCTGACGGGGGGGGGGGTCCGTGTGCGGAGGGGTGGGATGTTCCTGCAGGCTGGTGTGGTCCGCTGGTGACTCGACCCCATCCATTAGCCGCAGCTGTTCCTGAATGGGATCTTCTCGAGTGGCCAACACCTGGGAATCGCATACTATTTCGGTGTGCGAGGGGATGACGAGAACTATATCCTTGGCGACCTTGGTGGGTTGGATTTGAATTTGAGGTACGGATGCCGGAGTCTGGGCCGGGGAGGGAGGGCCACGAGAGCTTTCACCAGGGAGGAGGCGGGTAGAAAGGTCCTTCTGTCCGTTGGTTCCGGTTTAGCCTGGAGGCTTGGGTCCAGTAGCCTGAAAAAGCAGCCCCTGTGCATTGGGCCTGCTAGAGCCCAAAAGATCCTTCATGGGCAGCCGAGTACCAAGGCCTGCGTGGGTTGTAGGTGGGGCCTTCTCCACATTAATGCCTTCTGGCTCTACCGCCTCTACGATGTTATTGTCTGTCAGAACAGCAAATCTGGTGCCCATCTTCTGAACTGACCCATGACGCCTTCCCAGAGCTGATGGACGTGAGGAGGACGAGTTGGTCTGCTGTTGTAGCCGTTAGGGAGAGGGTCGGGATTTCCTCTGGACCTGCACCCACGGACCATAGGTGTTTCTAGCCGGGACAGGATCAGTTGGAGATGGGCGTACCGGTTCCTCGCCGTTGGGTTGCTCTGTCGTAACGTCCAACTCTGCCTAATCTGGAGCCGACTCTGAGCTCTCGTTAACTCCGTGTGGTCGCTGGTTGCAGCTCGCCATGGCGTGACCTACCTTTCCGCAAGCGTAGCAGAGTTGAGGCAGGCCCTCATACTCCACGAGGAGCATCTCGCCGTCGAGATCAACAGAAGTTTTCAGCGGTTGGTTAAGATCCACGTCAACAGCGATGCGGGCATAACGCCCTCGATGGGCTAGCAACGTTTGTTCATCAATTTTCACAGTTGAACCCACTGCCCCTACGCACTGATCAAACCTGAAAATGGGGTCTCTTAAAAGTTTCCAGGTGCCCTCTCATCCCACACAAAAAGCTACAATCACAAGTCACTCTATACTAAATCTTTTATTTGTGTTCGTGACTCATCAACTACGTCAAATCCTACTCTCTATATATAGAGAGAGAGAGAGAGAGTTAAATTACTTTATTCAGTTTACGTATTGACTATTGAGCTAACTACTCGGAGAGATTCGTAATCTTTGTCATTAACATGACACAACGACATTAGCCCCCAAACTCAGGGAAGTTTGTGTTTGGGACAAGATTCTAGTTTCAGTAAATTACCCTACCTTCTTTTGTCTATAAACCAATTCTTAACTTATTTTATTAATCTTATTCACGCATTTATATAAGATTTGTATAAATGTGTAAATAAAATTGACTAAAACAGGATTAAAACACCATTACAGGTACAGAAGATTTGCCCCGAAAGAGGTGACTGAATTTGGCAAAACTAACCCTGCTGTAATTAAAGTTATATAATTATTATGAGTTAATTAGATTTTGGAGTAGGCTCTTTTTTTTTTAATCTCAAACTTTGAACTCAAACACGGAATATGCAACCTAAATCTTGAAATTTTTAAATAAAAATAATATCGTTTGAATAAAATAGCTTTTTTTAATTTATAAATTTAAAAAATATATACTTAACCAAGCCTACCTTGCTTGACCAGGCCTACCTTAGACCTGAAGATCAAACTCAGCTTATTATTAAGCCTACTGGTAACTTACGTTACAAAAGAGAGAGATAGTTCAATTAGGGGTTGATCATGACCATAATGAAAGAGTTCCCCATAATTTGACTGTAGTAGTAAAATTAATGCGCTGCTACTTTAGACTTTCGCATGAGAAGTAGTTGTAAGGTCACTGTCATTTGTGCCATACAAGGAAGAGCATGACTTGGTTGTCCTTTTTGACCCACTACTCTTCTGCTTACATTTTTGCAAAATGGACATTCTTCTTATTGCATGAATACATGAATAAGCGGTGTACTTTGCTTCTGCTGTTTTCCTACTGCAGCAATTGCCTTCCACTCAACCTAGTGTTGGACTTCTGCCCCTCCATTACATTATTTATCAATTTAGTTCTTGCAGGTTTGCATTTGTTTAGAAACTTTTATGTCAGCTTGCATGTCTTGTTCCTAACACTTTGATTAGTATGGCACCGGGTTTCCTCTCGGACCATTGTTTTGTGAATTTAACGTGTAAACATTGAAAAGCTAAAAGCATTTCCGTGTATAGAATGTTTCCTTGCTTTCGTTTTGATTGTTTTAAGTTCCTTTCCATGTTTCATGTTTGTTCATTTAGATGGAACCATGCAATGTACAGGGTTTTAGGTAATAATCTATCGTGTTATTATTTTTTTAAATCTCTATTCGCCAATAGGAATCAATGTCACTTTCATACAAGAGATAATTGTTTTTAAAAGTCAAACTAAGATTAGGTTGTCGACTTTTTAATACGCGACTTGAGTTTAGCACGAAATTTAATTGAGTTTGAGTTGTATAGTTTTAATTCGATTTAGCCAATGATCGATTTGATTTTAAATTTTTAATTGACATTATTTTTCACTTGAGTTTCTTAAATTTATAAATCATATTAACATTATTTTGGTAAATGAATATATAATAAGGGCATGTTTGGTTCACTGGAATATGAATCCTTTTTTTTTTTAAGGAAAAGAATCATTTCATTAATCAAATGAAGAATTGGAGGATAACATCCGGAACAACCTCCCAAGAAACAAAAGGAGAGTATCTAATGGATGCTCTAGCCAGTTGATGAGCAACATCATTCAAGTTTCTGCGAATCCACCGAACTTGTATATCCGGTCTAGACTCAAGAATAAGCAAACAGTCTTTAACAATCAAACCTATCTCAGAAATGTCGAGAGAATGAGAGGATAAAGCAAGAAATAAATGTTGATAATCTGTAAAAATAAAGTCGTCATCATGAAAGTGAGACTTGGCATGTAATAACGCCTCACGCAAAGCAATTGCCTCTGCCACTGCAGCACTTTTAACACCTTCTTGGTAACCAGATATAGCTTTGATAAATCCACCTTCAGGATCTTCAAAAACCACCGCAAAACCTGTGACATCTCCCTGTTGAAATGTTGCGGCATCTACAAATGTCTGCCAATGAGAATTGTCCAAATTAAGGTATCCTGGTATATTCTTAAAATTTAAATAATCTTTTGTTTGGTTAGACAAAAAATGTCATAATACCTATGGTACTGTTGTCACCTGCAATCAAATTAATACCAACTTTAGCAATGAAAAATGTAGTTAGTGAAGAGTTGGTAATAATTTGGTTGTAGGCGACGATAGTACCAAATTTTAGCGTCGTTGTCGGGGAATTTCTTAATATTTTTTTAGTGATGTTTTTATTTTTGTTTTTGGTTTCGTTGCTCTTGGTTACATTGTCTTTTGTTTGTTTTAGTTTTAGGACTTTTCTGATTTTTCGATCTTTTAGCAGCATGGCTCACTATCAGTATGCTTTTGATTCTGATTTCTTATATTATCCTTATTATAATGATGAGTTTCCATCTGTTACTACTTCCAAGTTTGAGCATCAAGTGGTGGATTTCGCATCCTTAGCCGCGCAAGTACAAAGGGATGACCAACAAGCTAAGGTATGTGAAGTTTGCTGATTTTTAGGTTATCCTTTTTGTACATGTCCTATTCTGCAAGATACACAGTACAGATTCGCTTCTCTACTGAGCTACTATCAAGAGCAGTCCCACTTCCAGTCAGAGCCTCCACCTCCACCATCGCCACCACAAGCTGATGAGATGCCTTTGGAGGAGATCGTAATGAGTTTGGCGACGAGCACTCTTCAATTTTAGCAAGAAACGAGGAGAAGCTTGAAGACCTTGGAAGATCAATTGAGCCACTTAGCGGACGTTGTAGGGAGAATGGAAGCCCAAGTGTCTGCAAGCGTTCTTAGCCAACAGGATAATGATGCTAAAGAGTTGTGCATTCCTTCATAGAGTGAAGATCATTTGGAGAACCCAGAAGCAATAAAGGAAGAGCAAGCGGAGTTAGGAGACGAAGAGGTTATAGTTCGAGAAAAGATGGAGGATGTGCAACCTCCTAAGATAAGCGATGCAGTTCATGTTATCGCAAACTAAATTTCGTTTCCTTTTCCTAGTTATTTACAAGTAAAAGAAGAAGAAGAACAGGAAGAGTCGCAAAAAGTGTAATTTTTAGGAGAGCTGTGGGCGAGCGAGCTGAAGACCGAAGGTGACAAGCAGGATGTCGAGTCTCCACACCCGTTGGTCATACTCTTACAGAGACCATCTTGGTGTGAGAAGGGCGATGTCCGAAAAGACAAGTGGACATTAGAGTATGATGATGAAACGATGAAGTTCCACTCCTCAAAAGCCTTGAGGCATCGTGTTGATAAAGAGTCTACTTCAAGGGAAGATGCTCCGGGATCCTCACAGAATTTGAGCATGCTTCTTATTGGGCTCAAGCATCTATTTGATAATGGATGATGTACATATGTCAAGGGTCAAGCTTATGACATTAAATAAGCGCTTGATGGGAGACACCTCATCCGTATTCCTTTCTTTTGTGTGTTTTTCTCTTTAATGCATATCTTTTAGGTGTTTGCTTTGAGTGTTTTACTTGCTTTCTTTTATTTGTTTTGTTTGTACGCGTTTGAAAAGGAAGCTGTAATCTTTCACTTCAACACTGCTATCTGTGTTTTCAAAGCTGCAATCATTCATTTCAAAGCTGCATATGGCATCTTCAATCTAGGGGAATACTTCTATTCCCATCCCTCTTTTGCGCTTTTATTGTTTTTGGACATTGAGGATAATTCCCATTTTAAGTGTTGGGGTGGGGCAAGTGTGAAATTTTTGCACATTTAGAAAATTGTGAGTTTGATGGTGATGATGAGAATGTAATAACTTGAATGATTTCGGTCTTTAGTTAATAGTTAATTGTGATACAGGAATTGATGTTGGTGCTTTTGAGTTGAGGAACTTTGATTGACTCTTGAAATGATGATAACTTCAAAGTTTTTCATTTTTCGTTTTTCTTTTTCCTTTGTGTGCGTTGCTTGTGTTTGGTGACTCTTGTGTATGATATTTAGTATTTAAGTGCATTTTGTATAGCTTGTCATATGAATGTAGAATGGGATGCTTAGAATGTGGTGTCAACAAAAGAAAAGAAAAAAGAAAGAAAAAACCAAATAGAAGAAGAGATAACTATCTTTGTTTTTGCGTTGTTGATCAAGAGTGTCTTTGTCTTGTGTTATTAAATAAGAAGCGTTGTTGTTCTTTTGTTTTTGAGTTGTTATGTATTGGGTAATCTAAACTTTGCTGGCTTCATCTCACATTCTCTACACTTGAAGTTATGAGTGGTGCTTTTTGTCATTTGAAATGGTGATCTAACAAAGTAGCCGGGGTGTTCACCATAAAATGTTCACCTTCGTATCGAAAAGTTAAATGACTTATCAAACTAATATTGCCCATATCTCTGCTTGTATTGTTTCTTTTCATCCGTATTTGTGTCGTTCTGAGCATCCTTGACTTGTTTATGTGATAACAAATGCAAAATGGCTTAAATGTTATATATTGTGCATCTTGAGTTACTATTTTACTGATTGTGTGCTTGCATGTGAGTAACTTGTTTTTGATTTTGATAGAGTTGAAATGAGTGAATTGAATTGAAAGCAATGATGGATTTCTGTGTGCTTGATTAACTATTTACTCTTGACCGGAATTGTTTGAGTGAAGCGTTTGATTTATTGCTTGAGGATAAGCAATGGTTCAGGTGTGGGGGAATTTGATAGGATGATTAAATTTCACTATTTTGATTTTTAATTCCCTTTTGATGAGTGCAAATTGAGTTCAACTTAATGGACTTACTCATCTTTTGTTATTAGGAAGTCTTGAGCATTCTTGGAGTTGATTATGAAGTAAAAAGTCATGAAATGGTCAAATAAGGAAACAAACACAAGCTGACAGACGTGTTGCTGACTAAGCATGGACACGTACAAGGAAAAAAATTATCTACAAAATCTGATTTGAAATTAGATTCGATCCACCTGAGATTTTCATGATTTTGGGAATCAAGTTGTTGCCTTGTTGATGGGGAGCTGCAGCTTGAATATGTGGGGAGTATATCTGTTGAAGATTACGAAAGGAGGAAAGAGAGAGGACATTGAAAAGCAATAAAGAAGATATTTTACTGTTCACGTTAAGCATTATGAGGAGTTTACGTTTTCTGTAGTAGTTTTACTAGGATTTTTCGTATTTTCTGGAAAAAGACCAAGGATGGAGACTTTGTATTTGGCTATTTCTTTGTTGGTTTTCACTTTCGTTATGAGTAGCTAAATCTTTCTTCTTAGTTGAAAGGAACCGCGTTATCATTTATTATGTGTGAGATTTCTAATTGTTTCATTGAATATTGAGTGTCTTCCGAATTGCTGTTAATGATTAAATTGGTTAATTTCTAGGATGCGCAATTAAGAATTGATTTGTTTAATAGCCATATTAGTAGGATTTGGCGTTCAGTTTTGCTAATCAAAAATGACAATTAAGATTATTATCTTTACGTTAAAGTTGGAAATTTTAAGAAAATACTTAACTTGATTAAATGTATGTCGTATATGTGTTGTCTTGTTCACTAGTTTCTTAGTTCTTAAAGCTATTATTCAATTAAACTTAAGGTCGTAAACTTAAGATCATATCCAAGTTGTTGTCTAATAAGTTTAATTGATTAATAGCTTTAAGAACTAAGAAACCAATGAACAATTTAAACATTCTTATTAGTCATGAAAATCTAAGGTGGATCGAATCTGATTTCAAATCATATTCTGCAGATAATCTTTTTCTTTGTACGTGCCCACGCTTAGTCAGTAACAAGTTTGCCAACTTGTATTTGTTTCCTTATTTGTCCATTTCACGACTTTTTACTTCATAATCATCTCCAAGAATGCTCCAGACTCCCTAATAACAAAAGATGATTAAGTCCATTAGGTTGAACTCAATTTGTACTCAACAAAAGAGAATTAGAAATCAAAATAGTGAAAATTAATCATCCTAAGATTAGGTATTACTCAATTTTAGGAATAGCTAAAGATCATCAAAAGATGTTTTTAGTTATTCCAAGAATAGAGTTATTTGTTGAAGACTTTTTTATCCTTATAATAATAATAATAAGAAGAAGAAGAAATAATAATAATTATAGTAATAATATTAACATTAAGAAGAAGAAGAAGAAAATTAATAATAATAATAATAATAATAATAATAATAATAATAATAATAAATACAAACAAAAATAATAAAACTAATAAGAATAAAAAAAGTAATAATAAAAAAGGAATTTAATAATTAATAAAATTAATATTAATAAGAATAATACTAAGTAGAAAATTAATAATAAGAAGAATGATAAAATTAATAATAAGAAGAAGAAAATTAATAATAATAAGGAATATAATAATATAATTATAATTACAATTAATAAATAATAAGAATAAAACTAATAAGAATAATAAGAATAATAAAATTATTAACAATAATAATAATAATAATAATAATAATAAAGATATTTTGATCTTTTTGTTAGTTAATCCTTTGTCATTTTAAGATTATATTTTCAAACCAAACACTAGCATAAAAAATCTTTAGTAGTAAATCAAAGAAAGTAATACACATTCTATCATTTTCCTTATCTTTTTTATTCTTAAGAATAATTATTCTATTTCTTATCTATTCTAACCTTTAAACCAAACAAACTGTAAGGTATAAATAAATAAAGTATAAACTAAAAGAACGGTTAATTCGGAATTGAACCGTTAATTTTATTATTAAGAATAATCATTCTTTGTATAGACTCTTTTTAATTCAAATTTATTTTAAAACTCAATTAATTCGGAATTGAACCGTTAATTTTAAATCCGTGTGAGATTAAGTTGTCAATCCTACTCGAGAGAGATTTTCCCGAACATGCACGCTTTCTGTGGCACCATTTTCCCTGAGAAATGGTTGGATTCCATTTTTCTTGGAAACTTACGTGAAGACCTAAGCATGTTCAAGAGGAACTTCCTAGAGTGTTAAATTCCACCAGACAAAGAAAGCCTTCTTTTTTCTTATTCCTTCTAGAAAAAAAAAAAAGGAGTGTGAAATGTGAACGGAATATTGGAAATAATTAAGTGGAATATAATATCTTTTTTTTACTTAATCTTATTTTTTGAAAGTGAATTGGGGCAATCGATAAAGTTGCTTCTTTGTAACTAAAAATATCACAAGTTCGAGTCACAAAAACTGCATTATGACCTTTCTAATATTTTTCTAAAATAGAAAGCTTTGTGCGCTAAACACGTTGACTTGTCACAATCCTAATTTTAAATTATTTATGATTTAAAATTATTTTAAATTCTATTACGTTCAAACTAAATAGTTTAAATTTAATTATGATGAATTCAATTAAATTAGAATCTGAATAATATGATAGTTAAAATAATATCATTTAATAAAATGATCATTGTTTTGATTAATTAATTTTCAATTATTGAATAAAATGATGCCCACTTATCTCAATTAAGTTAAATCCAACTTATCTAACTTAATTAAAGATAAAGTTATGTATTATTAGACATTTTCAGATTTTCGTGTATTAATAAAACTTTCTTTTAATTATTGTTGTTGTATTATTTCCAACTCAATTAAATTCAAATATTTAAATTTATATTGAGCTAAACCTTCTTTTGTCAAATATCTTCCAGACACTTACACTAGACTACTAGAGCCATGTTTTACTTTGTTTTTCTCTAGTCACCATCTTTGACCGTCTCTTCCTCGACATTAACTAACCCCCTCTCTCCACCAACTCCCGTTTACCTTCCAGTTCCACATTCATGCATTCAAAATTGAGACATGACATGACATTTAATGTTACATTTGGACCATACCATAACATTGGAACTTTGCGAAATTTAAGTTTATGGTCTTTTAGTTTATACTTTATTTAATTATAATTAAACTGAGTTGTGTCATATTAAAGTAAAATAAATTAAAAGAGTTTTATATAATAAAAGGGCATAATTTTATTTTTTTGTCTTTGACTACGGTATCTACCGGTGGACCCAGTGACTAATCCTCTCGCTGACAGGAAGGTACCTCACAAAGTGGAATAGTTGGCCCAAGAATTTAAAGCTGCTCCATACCTAAAAGAGTATAATTTTATATTTTAATATTTTAAATTAAAGATGATATCTTTAAATTTATATAAATTTAAATCAATTTCTTTTAGTTTATACTTTATTTAAATTACAATCTAGAATAAAATTAGAGACTTAAAATTGATTTGAGTTTAGTATAAATTTAAATTATTAATATGATTTAAAAATAAGATTTTAATATAATTAATTATTTAAATTGGGTCATATAATTAGATAATTAATACGAAATGAATAAAAATTATAGTTAAAATTCATGTTATTACATTTTAGCTCGAAACACCTCAAGGTTTCAAGTTCCCAAAACAACTTGTCGTTTTCGGAAGGAGTCGGGAAGGAGCTTTCCAGACAAATGTTTCCGCTTCTGTCTCCGTCGAGGGCCATGCCCTGCCACGTCGGATCCATCTAATGACCTCTATTAAATTGTCCCCGAACACTGGACGACCCCACTCATCGTGTAGCTCTCATTTAGTAAACCGTACCTGTCGGGACCCACCCCCCACTCCATCTCCTGCCACGTGGGGACCTAACCGACTATCTCCCAGCTGTTATCCTGTTCGCCTAAATCGACGACGCGTGCTGTCGCGGGTCCCACATTAACTCGCCAGGTCATCCCAACTGAGTCACAGGTGTCAACACGAGCTTCGCGTCAGCCTCCACGTGTCCATCTCTGGGCCCCGCGTAAATCTCGGCCGTTTTTATTGTTATAATTCCCCAAATTTAGAAGAATCAAATCAAAAATCAATAAAAGATGATTTTCCAGATTCTTTTCAGTTATTAACGAATCAAAAACGCGGGGGTGAAATTGATTGGAGCGTGCAACGCACGGCGAGAAACTAGCACGCGCTCTTCGATTCACCTAAAAACCGAAAACAAACTCCTTCTATAAATACCAACTCTCTATTTTAAGTGTGTCCTCCTCCTCTTCTTCTTCTTCTTCTTCTTCTTTGTGTCGTCTCTCTGTAGTTTTGCGGTTTCGCATAACAAAATCTTTAGCGCTTGACTCTCGTTCCTCGTTCTCTGCGATTTCTAGGGTTTTCTTTTGGGTATTTTTCTTTTCTTCTTCTTTGTAATGCTGTACCATTCGTTTGTGCATGTATATATTTGTCGGCTGAAGAAATAGCTGGAATAACGTAGGAAGAGTTGAATTAGGTTGCTTTCTATGGCAAACTCTCAATTTTCGCGTCGTTTTTGAAGGGTCTACCTGCATTTTGCTTCGTGTTGTGATTTCTGAAGGCTTTTGGATTGAACTTGGACCTTAGGTGAATGCTAGAAAATCTAATCTTCTTGAAAGATTGCGTTTTTGGCTCTCAAATGCTCTGCGCTTTGTTTGGTTTCTATGTTACATTGGGTTATATCTGATTTTCTGGTTCTTGTTTTGAGATGCGTTTCTTTTGGCTTGCTGCGATTGTTACATCACGGGTCAGTTCAGTTTTGTTTTCTTCTTTCATTTTTTTTTCCCAGCCCCATAAAACCGATATTTGGGGTTTCGACTTTGATTCTGACTTGCTTCCTCTTGATTAACCAATGATGTGATATGGCTTTTGTTTTTATCTTAGATTCTTTCCTCAAGTCCTTAAATAAACTTTTGAATAAAACGGACTGATTAGAGAAGTCAAAATATTTTAGAGTAAAACAAGCGTATACTTTTCAAGTCATAGAAAATATGGTGGTGTTTTCTTTTTCAAAGTTGCTAATTTTCTTTAAACCAAAACATTAAAGTCAGTATCTAGAATCTTGACCGTAGTTAAATTTCGTACCAGTTCTTCTATTCAGTAGGGTCATATATGGTATCAAGGCTTGAACAAAACTATGTAAGCATGAGAAAATGTACTCGTGTTCGTGTTCTACTATGTTGCTTTCGCTGTTAGTGGTCAAATTACATTTGAATTTGTGATAGTATAGGAGAATGAGATGTCTGGATCTATATGTATGTATGTGTTGTTAGTTCATTTTCATTTAAACGATCTATAAAATGTCTGAATCTTCGTTTAGTGTTGGGTCCCTCATAGATAGTTGCATGTGATAATTGAGACCCTCCACTATGTGAGGTTGCCAGAGTATTTTATTGTCCGCAACTACCCCAATTACTAAAACTTTCTTTGCCAGATATCTTCACGAAAAGACTGTTCCTTGATTCCTAAATCATGCATCTGATCAATTTTATTTTGCGGTTTTAACTTTCTGTTTTTTACTAAGAATACCGATGTATGGTTTAATGTGTTTAGTGTCTCTTTTTACCATCACCATAGTGATTCCACTTGTCCTTTAAACATACTTTTTTTTTTCCTGATTAGTGATTTCTTTATTGTTGTTTCTTCTTCTTTTCCTCTGCTTTTTGGTCTCTAAGATGGTAGACGGCTATACTTGTTTCATCATATGTTTTTGTTGCAGCTGCATATAAATCTATGTTTTTTGGCTGATGATGATAATGCCCTGTAGGGTCCTAGTTTTCTTTTCCTTGCAACCAAAATTCAATGGAGCATTAAAATAATTCTTATCTTAAGCTTAGATTTTCCACTTCTTAATGCATGTTTTGGTTTCCCTTCAATTTGGACTGTTTTGAAATCTTTGTGAATTACATCAGTCCTTATCAATCTGCTGACTCGGACATGGATTTGTTGACACATCCCCAATCAATATACTGATTTTTTTTGGACATTTAGTATTTTTGCATTTTTTCAGTTCTAATTTCAGGAGTTTATACCGATTCTGCTCCCTAGTTCTATCGTTTTCTTTTTTGAAAGATTCCCTAGTTCTATTGCTTGCTGCTTCTGGCTTGAGAAAGTGAAGGGCGTGAACAGTTGATAATGATTTTTCCTTTTCAGCAGTATCTAATTTACTTTGGTGGGAATGAGACTGAACAGAGGAAAAAGCTAAGAGTGAGAGAGATCACAAAAAAAAGTTCATAATTATATTATATTTAGCACCTGCATCACTATCAATTTCTATAATTTACATCTCATGTAGGCAGTATGGAAATGGCAAAACAGAGCCACATTCTCTAGATCTTTGTTTTTGTTAATTGTACACTGCTTTGAGGATATTCTTGTTGTTTACTTAGGTTACCACAATCTTTTTGGTTAGACATTGTGTATAAATCTGTTTTTAGTGCTTGATCTTATTGTGCTTACCTTAATCACCTGTTTTTTAATTCTTGCAGAAGATTGTAGATTCACAAGGAATTCTGAAATTATAGTCTGTTGTCTAGATATACACATAGTCAGTGCAGATATGACAGCATATAGGTAATAACAAATTATTCTGCTATTAGAAGATTATTCATTTCTTTATTTCATCATATTCTTACGGACCACATCTTATACCAACCAGTGTTTAGGAGCACCGTTCTTGAAGGACTGCTCACAAAGCAGCTGTGACAAGAAAACTTTGAAAGGTGGTTCTTCTTCGATAAACGAGTCAGCTGAAGAGAAATCTTAGATATCAATACAAAAAACCTACAATTATTCTTCATTTGGAAGGTTGTTTGTTGTTAACATCTCCTTAGTTCAGACATCATACGTTTTCAAATAAATTTAGATCCAATGGACCTTAAATCAAATCACACTGCTCCTGTTCTCACGGATCAGTCAACACTGGGAGTTCATAACAGTCTGTTGCAATACTCACCCAGAGGAGCAGCTTTCTCATCAAATTTATTATTAACTATACCAAGGAAAAAAACTGGAGTGCTTGATGATATTCGTTCCAGTGGTTGGCTGGATGCCATGATGTCCTCTTCTCCTCCTCGTAAGAAGATAAACAAGGACATACAGAATGAGCTTCCTTTAGCTGATGCAGATTTTGCTTATCGCTCCTGGCTGGTAATTGTCTGGTCCTAAGAACAATTTGTTATTTATCTCTAGCGAATAAGTCCGATGGTGATCTTTCTGACATGTGTTTCTTCCTTCTTGCAGCATAAATACCCATCTGCTCTTACTTCTTTTGAGAAAATCACAAACTTTGCCAAAGGAAAGAGAATTGCCTTATTCCTGGATTATGATGGTACACTTTCACCAATTGTTGATGACCCCGACTGTGCTTTCATGTCTAATAATGTAAGAACTTCTTGATTGCTTAGAAGTTTTTAGTTAACCTGCTTTTAAAATGTCCTGTACATGAATAATCACCGAGATATCCTCTAATTTCATTGCAGATGCGTTTGGCTGTCAAAAAGGTGGCAAAATATTTTCCAACAGCAATAATTAGCGGGAGAAGTCGTGACAAGGTATTCGAAAGGATTGTCTTGTAAAACAGTAAAACATTTCCAGACGGTTTGTTTGTGTTGGCAGTTAAGATTTTTATTGTTTCATCTGATTATATGTCATTTGTGGATTTTGGTGATCCAGGTTTATGAGTTTGTAGGATTAACAGAACTCTACTATGCCGGTAGCCATGGGATGGATATCATAGGACCCGTTACAAAATCTCCCTGTATTGCTCATTCAAATTCCATCAGGTCTACTGATAAGCAGGTAACTTTCTAACAAGTCCTCTGCAAGTTGATAATCTTTCTCCACCTCATGATTTATTTAGTTTGTTTTAACCTACTTATGCTACAAACAGGGCAAGGAAGTTACTCTGTTCCAGCCTGCTAGTGAATTTTTGCCAATGATTGAAGAGGTATGTAAATATCTTGTACAAAGCAATAACATCAATTTGTTCTCTTTCTTTGTTCCCCTTTGTTATTGAGCACTTTGTTAAATTCACCTGAGCAGGTCTACTATTCCCTTGTTGAATGTACCAAGGACATTGAAGGAGCTAAAGTCGAAAACAACAAGTTCTGCCTCTCCGTGCATTACCGTAATGTAGATGAGAAGGTACTATTTCATTTTTTCGCCACTAAGTAGCATACACTAGTTAGTAACTTGAATGATCAATTTCAAGCTTAATGATGTTGTTGCACCTTTCTTCTATGTTTAGAGTTGGATGACAGTTGCACAGCGTGTTCATGATGTTATAAAAGAGTTCCCACGGCTGAGGTTGACACCCGGGAGGAAGGTAATTTTTGTATCTATCATGACCATTCTCAATCTATTCTATTTTCCGTATGTTTTCTGTTTGTCTAATTTTTGTTTGGTTGACAAAGTTTAGGTTTTAGAGGTCCGGCCGATGATCGACTGGGACAAAGGAAAAGCTGTACTATTTGTACTTGAATCACTAGGTTCGTGAACCTTTTGTCTTGAAGGTCTTTGATTACTTATTGATAGAAAGAACTTCAGTTTCTGAGCCACTTATGAAATAAAACTTGTTTCAGGACTAAGTGATTCTGACGATGTTCTTCCAATTTATGTGGGAGATGACCGGACAGATGAAGATGCTTTCAAGGCGAGAAATAGTCATTTCTTTAGCTACATATTGTTCTGATCATTTCTTGTAACTATAATTTTCTTTGTTTGTACAATTCACTGACCTTAGGATCTCTCTAAACAGGTTTTGAGGGAGAGGAAATGTGGTTATGGCATCATAGTGTCGTCTGCACCGAAGGAAAGCAATGCATATTATTCCCTCCGAGACCCGTCAGAGGTACAGTGTGATTAACAGTAATGCTTTGAAGAAATCAGGTGTTCTACTGCTTGTAATCTTCTTCTCCATTAACAATAGTGTGACATTATCTGTTACTTGTACCTTTTCCATTTCAGGTTATGGAGTTCCTCAACTCCCTGGTAATGTGGAAGAAGTCAAGTGGCTTATAACATGTGCAAAGAATAAAACAGAGAAAGGCATAATCTTTGATATACTATACAACAGGAAAGCATATATCTCTATGTTTTTGAGTTCTATAGGAATTAGACCAAGCAGCTTTGAAGCAGACTTGCACAGGAACACATTGAGGCAGTCACATCAGGATCCTTCCCCTACCGAGCGACCTTACTCTGCTCAAAGCTTCTTGTCTTAATTGTAAATGTCTTTCTGATTACTTTCCTGTGATGCTCCTATTGTCCAAGTATATTAATCATTCAATTCCAGTTTTGGTTCTTTGGAGATGATATAGTTCCCAACTATTTGTTAATTCTTTCTGGTTTAATAGAGAAATGCTTCATTTTTATTTCATGTTTTTGGACACAAGCTCCTGATGATATCACTGATATTGACATCTGAGCTACTGTCATTAAAAAACATTTAACTTCGACTAAAGATCATTACATGGTTGATGATGTTGACTTTAAAGGTAGATGATCGTCTATAGCCATTAAAATCAGAAACAACGTTTATATTAAAAATTTTGAAGTCTTTCGTGAAAATGATGACACCTTTTACTATTTCTTCAACTCCAATCAAAAACGTTTTACATTTGCAGTTCTTCGGCTTCATGTGAGGGTAATTTAAAAGTTGAAGAACTTGGCTATACGTTTCAATCCCTGGAATGAACCCCTGCGATTTCTACACTGTTTCCTGTTACTCAGAAACTGTTTTCCAGTTACCAGATCGAACACAACTTGGAGAAAATTGGCTGTCAGATTTAGCTCTAAACACTAAATTGTTGGTGCTGACAAGGATCTTCCATTTCATTTCCTTCTCTGGAAATGCAGAGAAATAGCTTCTCATAAGCCGATGCCATTTTGGTTGCAGTGAACAATTGCAATCCTCTTATCCTGGCAACTTCCCCCTTCTTCTCCAGAATTTCTCTGCCATCTTCCCATGCCCTGTAGAGTGCATTCTTTAGAGAAACCATGGTTGGTGAAAAGATGTAACCCATATCAACCTCAGTAAGAACAGACCCTGTGATGCTTGCAACTCTTGTGGCCATTATAGGTTTACCAGAAAGCATAGCCTCCAACAGAGTATGATCCAATCCCTGAGCTCGTAGTGTCGGGTTCACGAAAATGTCTATGGCATTGTAGAACCTAGCCAATTGAGATTGTTCTAGCGATCCCAGAACAATTGCATTAGTTCCAAGATCTCTGTACCTTTCACGCCAAGGTCCATTACCAGCAATCAGGATAAGAACATTGTCACGAAATGTGGAATTTTCAGTGAGCATCTGCTTCAATGTTTCAAACATTAATGGATGCCCTTTATCCTTCACCAACCTCCCTGCCATACCGAAAATCAGCGATCTTCGCGGGATTCCGAACTTCTGATTAAATTCTATGCCCTTGACAGGATCTGGCTTGAAAACTTCCTCATCCACACCATTCAGAATAACATGAACTCTTTCTTCTGGGATCATATATACTCTTTTCAAGACATCTCCAGCATGATCACTCGTAGCAACATGGTGCATGTAGTCCGGGAAGAACTTGACCTCTTCCACAACCTTAATCACTCTTTCACTCAGTGCATATGCTTGTGGTTGTTTTGGATTCCGCAGAAGCTCTTCAATGATATCAGTATGAATGGTTTCATATGCAATACCATGCCAAGTAACAGCTAAGTTGCTCAAGTTGTGGGATCGGGTATGCAGGAGACTAACACTCTCAGTGTGGATCACATCAAATGGTTTCCCAGTTGAGTTTTGAGCTTCAAATTGTTTCCAGACTAAAGACTGGTCCAGATAACCAGCAGCTGTCCGCTTTGAGAGGTGAAAGTATAAGTTGTTAGTTTTATGCCTTGGGAAAGACATGTTGGGGAGAGAAGAAGTGAAAATGTGAAGCTCATGCCCTCTTTTGGCAAGAGCAAGATGAAGGGTCAAAGCATGCCGCTCTAGTCCACCGGCTAAAGATTGATGAGGCCATTTCTTGACGAAAACCGCAATTTTAAGGAGCTTTTGCGGCGGTTCCGAAGAAAACAAGAGTTGATTCCAGGCGGATGGAAAAGAAAGGAGATCAATAGGATGAGGATGGTTCTGATTCTGAAATGTCATCTGGCTTCTGGAATAGCAAGGACCAGAGCAGCGACACCAGAAGAGGAAAGAAACAAAGGAGAATGCAGATAAGACGGAAATGATGAAGCAGAAACAACGGAAACTGAAAACAACAACTTGATCCCTAGCCATCCAAATAATGAATTCAAGACCATATCCTACCTCTTTCCCAGAGACAAAATCATTGAAACAATGAACAGATGGGAAACAGCATTAAGAATCTGTTCTATTCTAATCACCTCCATCACTCATATTTAAGTTCCAGAATGGCATCAACTTGAATCAAAAGGCATACAAATCTTCAATTTGGATTAAACATAAAAATCGGGAACTTGTCATTAAGCTCCTACATCAAGTGTTGACTTCACAGATTAAGTTTATGTGGTGGAACAAATTTGAAGCTACTCTACTGCCATTTTAAATATCATATCATTAAAAAAGGGGACAAAATGAACCATTTTCAATACAATCAGAAATATAAAAATTGCAAATTGCATTATTTTAGTACTACCTACCCCACTTGATCTCATCGAACCAGTCAAAATGGCAAACGATAACACGTGAAGAAGACCGATGTTAAGAATATGAAAAACTGAACAAATACCTGTCTCTCCATCACAAATGAAACCTTTCTTCATAAGCATTTACAGATAAAACACAGCAACCAAATGGATTTAACATTTCAATTCTTAATTTATCAAACTATAAACATACATTAACTTAGAGAAATATGAGTTTTAGCTAACGAGTAAATGCATAAAGAACAAGAAAGACGAAGATAAACAAAGCCGAAGGTACCAAAATCACCAGAGGAGTAACAGCAGCTAAAGTATAGAGATCGCCACAAGCCAAAGTTCCCAACTTTATCTGCACCAAGTCCACTAGAGCCATCATCAAGAACCCGCAACCGAAAACCGAACCGAACCCAGAAAACAGAGTCCCTACTCTTAATGCCACCAAGTTGATATGAGCTGTAGACACACCCAGACGCTCAAACTTATGATCTTCGTCAATGATCTTGATTGCTTCTTTGATGGCCAATGCGATCAGACTTGAAAACAAGAAGCAGCTAAAGGAGTAGACATGGAAAACCACTAGGTTCTCTTCGACGGCTGGACGAGCAGCGACGCAAGAACCGTCGGTGACGAGGGTGGCGGAGGTGGGATACCATGCGAGGCCAAGAAAGAGTGCAAATGTGAACAAAGAGTTGACGTTGACAATTCCATCTAATGCCATGACATGGACTTTGGTGGTGGTTATGAGATTGCTCCGAGACCTTGTGGCAGAGAGGGAAACATCTTTAGATGGTTTAGAAGCCATCTGTGGTGGTGTTACTTGCGAGTTTTGGTGTTTGTGGGAGGAAAGAGACGGAAGAAAAGGACGGAGGAGCATTGACGTTAAAGTAGGTGTGTTGATGGCAAGTTTGGTATCGGAATCATCGGGAAAATGCGATTGAGTGTCTTTCCCGGCAAGGGACTGAGAAGGTAAACACACAAAAAGTTATTCGCCGTTGCCGGGGATCGAACCCGGGTCACCCGCGTGACAGGCGGGAATACTCACCACTATACTACAACGACTT
>JAOTAX010000007.1:27349364-27367010 GCA_025629825.1 Erythroxylum guanchezii
ATAATAATTAAACATAATAAATATAATAGTAAACAATAGTGGCTGGAGACAGGGACGACTTGATTCCTGTCCTCCCTTTTTGGGGAGGACAGAAATTTGTGTCCCTGTCCCCCGGAAATAGGAGACGGGGACGCAGAGACAAGAAGCTAACACCCATGGAGACAGGGATTTCTCTGTCTTGTCCACTGTCCCCAGGAACGGGGACAGTATCCAAACGCGGCATTAAGGAACAAAACACAATGGGTTTGCTGCGGTTCTTAGAGGCAAAAGGGGATGCTTTGTAGCTGCTCTTTCCGGACATTATTTCTCATTGTTCGAGCCACTTATTGCTGAACTTATGTCGATCAGAAAAGCATTATCATAGCTGAAAGATAAACAAATTGATCATGTTATCATGGAGTCGGATTGTTTGTTAGCTATACAAGTGCTTACAAATTCGTCTGTTAATCGTTTTGAGATTGGAATGCTGGCTTTGGATTGTTTAACTTTCAAGCATTATTTCATTCACTTGTCCTTCCAATGGATGCGCAAAATTGCCAATAGGGTGGCTTACTCTTTAGCTCGGGTAACCTTATTATATGCAAATCTTCATAGTTGGGAAACTAGCCTTCCTTGTCTAAGTCCTATTTTATTGTTAGATAACTCTGATTGTAATCCATCTGATAGGGAAAGGCTTGTAGTATCTTGGTGTATGGGGTAAACCTGCTGGCTTGGGTTTAATTTTTAGCCTTTTGTTTTTCGATTTTTCTCGTAAAAAAAAAATCCAATACATAAGACTTTCTGCTTTGTAAGGGTTAGAGAAGATACATCAATTATACACAACATTCTCTTTATATTTTAAAAAAAGTTATTTCTAGTATTCGAACCTGAGATCTTTTAGTTACAAAGGATTAACATTACTAATTGCTCTAAAGCTCGCTCTTAACTACAAATAAAAACTTATTTTACACATAATTCTAAAATATAATTTAAAGTCTGAATTTTACAATTAATTAACATTGCAACAATGGAATAAAAATATAATTAATTATTTTACTTGAGTAATTTTTAATATAATAGTTAATCAATATTTTAATTCAAGACACACTCACACAAAAAAAAGTTATGATATTCCTGGATTTTCTTGGAGTTTGTTGTGGTCGTGAGTTGAGATAAATCGTCTTGATCTTCTTAATCAGAGATCTTCTTCCTGATTTGCTTCCTTTTTTTAATAATAATAATAATACATGTTTACACTATTCCAATGGAGTTCTACACATACTCAGATAGATTGAATTGATGTTGACAATCACAGAAAGGGACTAATGAATCTGTTTAGCATGTAACCTGTTTGTTCTAATCAAGTTCCAAGAATTTAGGGAAAAGAAATGCTTAAGGCGTCGCTTTCAGGCTTTCTTGTTCTATCTGTTCTTACCTAAACCTACGACGAACGTACACTAGAACAACAGCCGCTTTATCTTCTATTATTCTCGTATGTATGTGTTTGTATCTCTGCGATCAGAAGAACTATGTAATCGTCCGTAAAGTTTCACTGCATTGAGAATTTGCTTGGCTCTCCATATCTGGTTACTGTAAAACATGACGATTCTTCGGTTTTCGCTGTCCGTTTTGGTCCATATTGCTCTACTCTCATACCTCTCTTTTGCGGATGACCCGACTGTGTACTATGAACTTAAAGTCTCTCACCTCACTGTCTCCCCTCTCGGCGTACCCCAGCAGGTTCTATCCTCATTTTTAATGTTGTGATGAGGTGGTCTCAGGTTTTTTTGCTGTTTCCTTAAAATTTCTGGGTTGCAGGTTATAGCTGTAGGTGGGAAGTTTCCTGGACCTGTTATTAATGTCACTACCAATTTCAATGTTTTGATTAATCTGCACAATGAACTCAATGAAGATTTTCTCATGACTTGGTGGGTGTGTCCTCTTTTTCTTTGCTTTTTTGATTCTTTTCAGAGATGTTGTCTCAGCTTGACTGATTGGTTTCCGAGATTTTGACAGGCCTGGGATCGAAATGAGACGTAACTCATGGATGGATGGTGTTCCAGGAACGAGTTGTCCTATTCCTCCTAAACGGAACTTCACGTACAGTTTCCAAGTGAAAGATCAGATTGGAAGCTTTTTCTATGGTCCATCCCTTAATCTTCAAAGGGCATCTGGAGGATTTGGTCCTTTCATCATTAATAACCGGATAGTTATTCCAATCCCTTTTGCAAAACCGGATGGTGATATTGTGATTATGATTGGTGATTGGTACACTCGAAGTCGTTTGGTTAGTGTTTTGATGACATTTCATTTCAAGCTTTTTGACGCCTTTTGCATGACTTAAGAAAAGTAAATTGTGGTGATGATTGAATCTTGTTTAAGGATTTGATGAGTGACCTTGAATCTGGGAAGGAGCTTGGAATGCCAGACGGAGTTTTGATTAATGGAAAGGGACCATATAGGTACGACAAAGCTTTTGTTCCTGACGGCATTAAGTATGAGACCATCAATGTCAATCCAGGTAAGCGGGATGAGATCCTGTCGCGATTTTTCGCCACGGTTTACTCGGTTGGACTATTCGAAATTGCAAACAATTCCTTTTCTTTGCAGGGAAGACCTACCGTATCCGAGTTCATAATGTTGGTACATCAACAAGTTTAAATTTCAGGATTCAGGGTCATAATCTGCTTCTTGTGGAAACCGAGGGACATTACACTGTACAACAAAACTATACCAGCTTTGACATTCATGTGGGTCAATCTTATTCATTTCTCGTTACTATGGATCAGAATGCAACTTCTGATTACTATATCGTGGCAAGCGCTCGATTCGTGAATGAATCACTTTGGAAAAGAGTTACAGGAGTTGCCATCTTGCACTATTCCAATTCCAGACGAACAGCAACTGGTCCTTTGCCTGATGCACCACCAGACATCTATAACCGGTGGGCAGCAATGAACCAGCCAAAATCTATCAGGTTTGGGTCGTAATATAAGCAATCTTTTTTTTATATTTTTATAAAGAGACTGATTCTGTGACTTAAAACTGTAATTTTATGCTGACAAAGGAGACTCACCTTCTCACTGTTAAGTTAGCTGCAAAGACTATTTTCTTTTAGAACAACATTCCCTTATTATTGGATCTTCTTAAAGTCTGCATCAGCATGATTTATAATAAATGTTGTTCTGCTAAGCCCTTGGTATGCTGTCAGGCAAAATACTTCTGCAAGTGGAGCTAGACCAAACCCTCAGGGCTCTTTTCACTACGGTTCAATCAACGTGACTGATACATATGTTATAAGGAGCTCGCCGCCGGCAACAATAAACGGGAAACGACGTGCAGCACTTAATGGACTATCGTTTGTGAATCCTGATACACCGATTAGGCTCGCAGATATTCATAAACTGAAGGGAGATTACAAGCTTGATTTTCCTAATCAACCACGTAAATGGCCTGCTAAGATGAGCACGTCTTTGGTCAATGCTACATATAAAGGGTTCATAGAAGTTGTATTGCAGAACAGTGACAACAGAATTCAGAGCTTTCACATGGATGGCTACTCCTTTTTCGTTGTTGGGTAAGAAAAGAAAGTTTTTGTTTCTTCATTTTCTTGTTGATTCTGTCTGGAAAGCCAGATAATAAAAGAATGATTTGACTGGAAACCAGAATGGACTGGGGAATTTGGACGGAAGCTGACAGAGGACAATATAACAAGTGGGATGCTATTTCTCGCAGCACTGTAGAGGTATCTATTTCTTTTCTTTTTTTTTCATTTTTCAAACTTGGTGATTCATCCAAGTCGAGTCAGACTGGATTGATTCGCCATCTCTACTTGTTGATTATCCTTCCTATAGAGAATTGTATATGACACGTCACGAAGTTACTCCTAGAGCTGTGGATTACATTACATAAAATGTTTGATTTTTTATGCCATAAAAGACCTTTGTGTTTCTGTTTCTCAAATCCAGGTTTACCCTGGGGCATGGACAGCAGTTTACGTGTCTCTTGACAATGTTGGTGTGTGGAATCTTAGGATTGAGAACTTAGACAGATGGTATCTCGGACAAGAAACATACATGAAAATCATCAATCCTGAGGAGACCGGCTATACCGAGAAGAGTCCTCCTGATAATGTCAGATATTGTGGAGCTCTTAGATACTTGCAGAAGTATATATCTGACACTCTTGGCCTCTTTTGCATGTATGTGTCTTTGGTCATCCTCGTAGAGGCTAATACATTTTTTCTTGTCGTCAGGGACGGTCACTTCTCCTCCGTCGCGGTGTCCGACTTCCGCCGCCGTTTCAAGCTAGTTTTGGCTATGCTAATGGCAATTTTTGCTACAGCTTTCGTTTCCTGCTAAACATTTTTTGTTTTGCTGGTTGGATACATGTTCTTTTCTGCGCATCAGGTACTTGAATCTTTGTTGGTAGAGATTCAGCTGTTCGAACTCCACAAAGAATTGTAACTTGGTTCAAATGGGGGATTCACCATTTTTTGTCATTCTTTTTCACTGCTTGTTGATTGATGATTGAGATCATATTACAGCTTTTTACTTGTAGGGATACATGTTATTTCTTGAAGGTATGTATTCTATGTATGAAATATGAACTATGCAGCCTGTATTTGATAGGTTTTAAGTTCGAACGCTGGCCAATATTTTAAAAATTAGATCAAAATTTAAGATATTAAAATAAAATTTTAAATTTTAAAGATTAAGCAAAATTTAAAACATAATTAAATGATAATGTTCTTATAAAATAATTTAAAGTTTAATTAAAAAGAGATTATTAAATAAAAATTAGTTGATTATTTACAAAAGCTTATTCTATTAATTAATAAATTAGTCGATTTTTAACAATAATTTATATTAAAATAAATCAAACTAAAATATTAAATAAAAATTAATTAATTTATAAAAATTTATTAGTTTATAAAAACTGATCGATTAGTTAATAAATTCATCAATTTTTAACAATAAAAATTATTAAAATAAATCAAACCGAAATATTAAGAACTAAATTATCAATTAAACCGAATTTTTAATAGTTTGAGTTTCACGTAGACTTAAAGTCAAGTTGACCCAATTTTAGGTCATATCAAGCTAAAACTCAGGAGCATCAAATCGGTTCAATTAGAAAAGATTTGAACCAATTCAAACTAAACAAAAAGATATTTTATTTAATGAGTATTCATTGGATATCGCATGGTCAAACTTTCCTTGACAGCGTCAAAGGAAATCCAAGTTAGTTGGAGATCCAAAAATTTAGGATGGTGGACTTACTTTATAGACGACGATCTTAATATGATCTTAACTTGATGACTCCGAAATTGTAGGGATGAAATTGAGTAGTAGATTATCTTTTTTTATTCATAAAATTTACTTTTTATTTTCTTTAAGGGAGAATATCATAGTTAGATGTTTTAATCTTATATTATTATGCAAAAACTAATATAGTTAATACAACAAGTTTAAGGTTTAAAAGTTTCAACTTTCAACTAGTATTAAATTGTTATAAAACTCACGAAGGCTGTGGTGGAGTGGTAGGGGCTCCTCTATCCTTAACCGAGATCTCGAGTTCGAGTCTTGATAATGGAGCCGCTTTAAAACTCGTGAGGGAGAGCTTCGCCGCCCCATAAGGGTCCTATCCGGTTTGAATCCGGACTAGTCGGTTGTTCATGTGGCACCGGTTACCGGGTGGCTTGACCAAAAATTAAATTGTTACAAAATTAAAAATCTTAAAAAACAATTAAAATAGATTATCCTTATTAGTTAAAAAATTTAAAGTTTAATTGAAAAAGAAGATTGTTAAATAAAAATTAATTAATTAATTTTAGTTTATAAACTTTAATTAGTTTATAAACTGATTGTTTTAATTAATCTGTCAATTTTTTAAATTAATAAATTCTTATAAATTAAAATAAATTAATTAAATTTTATTTAATAATTTTTTCAATTAAATTTTATTTAAGTCAATTTTTTCTATAGTTCATTGCAGTATTTTTCAATTATATTTTAAATATGCTGAAACCGATATTAACTTGAGAAATTTAATCTTAATTATTAAATTGAGTGCCTTTTGAGTTTTAAAAGGGAAAACAAAGTATGTTGTTAATCTTGGAAGCAAAGCATTCATAATAGCATAATATTGTGTTATGCAACTTTTCCTTGTGGTATAGTTTCCTTTGGTGATAAACCACTATTAAAGACGAAAATGATAAAGACCTAAAAAAAATTGAACCGATTTAATCGATTTAACAGTAAATCTTTAAATCGATCAACGAAAATAAACTGATTAATTTTTATTTAATAATTTTCTTTTTCAATTAAACTTTAAATTTTTTAATAAGGAAGTCGTTAATTATTTTTCAAATTATTTAAATTTTTAATCGATTTTATAACAGTCTAATATCAGTTAATTTTTTTAAATCCTAAACTTCTTATTTCCGTCCCTTTTTTAAAACTTTACAAATACTTTCTTATAGGAATTTGGATAAGTGGTATTTTTGAATTATTTGTTTAATTTAATAAAATTGAATTATTCAAAAGATCAAGGGCTTGAGCTCGAACTTAGTTTGAGTTGACCGAAATTCGAGTAAGGCTCAAGGTTTTCTTAATTTTTGAATTAGGCTTAGCTTAGAACTCGGATATATTAAATATAACTGGTGTTACTTTTAAAATTAAAATTAAAATAAAATAATTAGAGATCGATTAAACTCAAACTTGGGCTTAAACTCAACCATGGGCCTTATGCCAGAATCGAACCCTTATAAAAATTTTCCGGGCAAACTCGGCCCAATACCATCGTTAACTTAGAAGTGATAGAGAGAACCAAAAGTGTTCTTACATTTTTATATTAAATTAAATACCATTTTATTTTATTTTATACGTGAATTGTGTAATAAACAATACATGGTAAATTTGAATAAATAAAATTTTAAAAAAATAAGATAAATTACAAATCACAAGCAAAGCGCTCAAAGTTCAGCGGTGAACGGAACTCCAGTGGTCGGCAACCATGACTGGCCGGCGATAAAGCTTCTCACAGTAAACCGGGAGGCCACAGCAGCGCTCTTTATAACATGGAAGCCTTTCCACTTAACCCTCAAGCTAGTAGAAGCACCTGGTCCAGAGTTCTGATATTCTCCATAAAAGAGAGTGTCAAGAGCAGAGCTTCCGTTATTCCATGATAACCAACCTGCTGGACTAACAAAACCATCAATGTAAGTTTTGAGAATGACAGTTCTTGAGTACTGCATCCATGGCCTACCCAGATAAGTTGTGAAACCTCCGACCACCGGTTTCAGGTCCGATGCAGGTAGAATCTTGGAGTTGTGGATTGAAATTCCTGTGTTCTGAAAAGGGTCGTAGCGACCTTGTGCTGTGATCACGTTGGCTTGTCCTTTTAATGGCTTTCGTACGTAGATCACACAGTTTTGGAAGATAACTGCTGCGTTTCCGAAAATGAAGTCTATGGTCCCGTAGATGTAACATTCTCTGAAGAATTGTCGTTGAGAGTGGACAAAGATCGTGTCTTGGTATCCTTGGAATGCGCACCTGTAGAAGACAGAGAGGTCTGAGGCTGATCGGAGAGCAACTGCTTGACCCTTTAGTGGTCCTGCGGTGTTGCTGAATGTAATGCCTTGAGCAACAAAGCGAAGCCCATCAATTCCTATTAAATTCGTACATGAACTCGAATGATCAGAATCAGTATCAGTTTACGCTAACTAGACATCAACTAATAGTTTATTACCAGCAGTTGCACAACTGTAAGTTGTGTAACCTTCTGCAACACTCCTGCTACTGGTAATGATCGTGTTCTTAATGCCGTCACCAATCAGCCAAATGTAGTTGTTGTTGAGTCCAACCTCTATGCTCTCCCTGTAAACTCCTGTCTTGATGTAAATAACAAACCTAGTAATATATTTCCTCTTGGAAGCTGCATCAATGGCTTCCTGAACTGTTCTAAAATGTCCCGAACCATCTTTAGCTACAATAAGGTTAGCTTTTGTTGAAGCTGATGAAGACTGCAATAGCCATCTCTCTTCCCTCGAGAACCAGCTTGGAAACCCTTGTGTGTTATTCTTCTCTGCCTGAAGCAAACCCCCGTTGATCGCCAAGCTGTTGCTGATGAGCATGGACAGGTTTTTGAGTTCCACAGGCGTAACGAAATTCGACAAGTTAAGATCTTCAGATCCAAGACGACATGTCTGAATGTTGGTCAAAGCGCTACTTAGCCATGTCTGCACATCAAAATCTGTGCAGTTCCTCCTCTTGGCTTTTACACAACCTAAGGTGCGCTTCAGTTGGTGGATTGTACTCTCGTGAAGTTTCAAACAATCACTCCACACAGCTTTCCGCGGACGATTTTCGCAGCTCGGTCCAACTTGAAGAACTTTACTCTGAACATTTATTGATTTACGGAGAGATAATCGAACCATCATTTTCCTGAATCCAGACCTATGCTTCGGTGCAGAATGTGGGAAGTAATGCCTTGTGAATTCTTGGCACGGTTCAGGATATGGTGTCAGGTTGCACCACCATGTTATATTAGATTTGGTGCTCCTTGATTCTGTAACAGAAATAACTAAAAACCAGAATGCAACAATTGCAAAGAGCTTAATCTCGCCTACCATTTTCGGGTTTCCTTTTTGTTTTTCTGATATGTTCGTCTATGTTTATAAGGGTCATAAAATCTAACTTTTCTTTTTACAAGACTGCATATGTTTCTGAATATTTTCTTAGTTTTCTGTCCAAGAAAGGTAATATACTGATCAACGCAGGAGTATTATATAATCCAACACCAAAAAAAACAATATTATACAAAGACTTTGTTGTTTAATTCACAAGGAGAAGAAACTTATGCCTGGAATCTGAAATAACATGCAAGCATTAGCGAATCCCCAGTAGGTATGTCTTGACTTTAAATTAATTCTGTCACAGACTTGCTTCACGTTGCAAGTTCAGTATAAGCATTACACAAATCAGGTTAATTAGTGCATCGTCAACTCTGGAAATGACGATACTATGAAGTAATATACTGAACCCTTTTTCTGTTTCTTTACTTGAAACTTCCATGGCAGAAAGGGAGAGATGAAGTTCAACTGGGCAAGTTATCGATATCTCTGTGTGAAATCTCCTCAGAAACACATGATGATACCCTCAAAGTGGTTGATATTTAATCATATTGGACGGCATAAGTGGAGTGAAAGCAATAGTTCCTTGAAAGGAAGAAGCAACGTCCATGGATCACTCAAAAACCTCTTATGCCTGTAAAGTCGGGATGACCCATGTGATTTTTCTTGTTTACAGATTACGTTTCTGTTCATACTTTCTTCAATCATGAGATAAGCCAATTAGCAAGCGTTTAGGACTCCAAACTGTATTTCACCTTACGTTAGATTCAATCTCTTGTATAGCAAAGTCTAATTAAAAGGATATAAAACAAGATTTAGGTCTGGAACGAGTTGAATTCAAATATCATTTTTCTTAAAAAAATGAAGTTTCAGTTAGAAGTCAAATTTAATTAATTATAAATATCTAAACTTCTAATTTGATTTTAGACTAGCTAGGATTTACGGATAGCAATACATGTAACCAATCCGAGTTTAAAGTTTGGAACTATTCTTTCTAATAATTAGGAGTGAGAATGCGTGCTAATAAATTTCTCCAAGCCTTGGAGGTATTTGACAACCAGCTGATAAGTTATTTTTTAATTTATTGATTAAAAGTTAATTTTTTGATCATCTTAAAAAGTTATTGATGTATTTAGTGAATGACTTATTAGTTAGCTTATTTAACTCTAATAAGCTGATTTCTAAAAGCTTCATAAGAGGAACTTTTTTAATTAGTTAACTTATTTAACTCTAATAAGCTGATTTCTAAAAGCTTCATAAGAGGAACTTTTTTAATGATCAGCCAAAAATTAATAAGTAAAAAAACCAATTATACCTTCCTTTCATAATTTTTGAATCATGTTAATTATGCTACAATGATATTATGGATAATTCAAATTAAAAATCATGCATGTATTCTACAGTAATAATTTTTTTACAATGGAGTAAATTTTTTATTTACAAAACTTGAGAGTTTTTTTTTACTAATGAAATACTTTTTTGGTTACAAAATAAAAAATATGTTATGGTGACAAAATTTTTAAGAATGTTTTATTTTTTTTATTAGAGTTAAAAATTTAAATTTTTGTAAAATTAAATATCAAATTATGACTTTATAAATTCTTTTTTTACATCATGTCCTTATAAGTTATTTTACACTTAAAGAGTTAATACTAAACAACTAATTTTACCAAATATCTTTAATAAACAGCTAATGTTATCTGCTGGTCAAATCAGCTAATATAATCAGTTGTTAACTATGGTAATAGAATCAGCTGACAGCTAATACAATCTATTAATTGTCAAACAGGGCCTTTGCATAAGTATAAAAACATATTCATACTGAGTGTTGTAGTTGTCGTCGTTGCCATGTGATAAAGTATTCTTAGGTTTTTTGAGTTTGGGTTGATTTTAAATATTTAATTCCTTAAATAATTTATTTAAAATAAACAATCGATTCAATATTATATGTACTTAAAGATTTATTTAGTTTCATTCAAAAAATAATAAACATAAATTTTATCATAAAAATAAAAATAAAAACAAATAATAGATAATAAATAATTTTAAAATTATTCAACTCTATTTCACTAAAATAAAAAATATTTGTGTCTTTAAATAATAATTAATCTAGCTTTAGTTTTTAAATAATTATTTAAACCAAACTCGTTACTTGATTTTAAGTACTTTTCAAAGTGCTCAAAACCTAGAAGAAATTTCCCTCTAGTCAAAAGCCCACTTTTTGACTCTAACTTGCAAAAGGCCTTATAGTTCCTTAAATTAACCAGCGTTCTTTCCCATCGACAGAGCCCTCCAAGAACATGGGAACAAGATGTCACTTATTTGCTCTTATCAACCTTAGACGACAGATTGGCCAGGCCTAGGACTGAAGTTAACGGGGTAGGTCTGACTCCAACCTGATGCCAAAGGGCTAAGTCTGATTTAATCGAATTTTGGATCGGGCCTCTCATCTTATTTTTCTTAACTAGGCTTCAGGTTGATATTAGAATTGGGTTGTCCAAGCTCGACCTAGTTTGAAGCTTAAAAGTTATAGGCAAAACGACCCTTTTTGAATAGAATCATGCCATTTTTTATTTTTTAGATAAAAAATCAAATCAAACCAAATTGAGTTGGACTTCAAACTGTTGAGGTTTGATTAGATTTGGGATCAAGCTCAGGTGCTCAAGCCCGATCATGCCTTGAGTCAAGCTCAAGATCAAATAAAAACTATCGGGCTAAGCTCAAGTCTTGATCCATTGCCATCCCTATTAATTCTTCCAAGCATATCTTTTCTTCGAAAGGGCCGGCTTAAATTGTAAGTTGTTAAAATAATTTTTTATAGAATACAAAATTTATAAATATGATAGATCTTTTTATAGTTTAATTTTTGTTTTATTGTTTATATTTTAAAACTTATATTTACACAAGAAATATTGTTAGCTGAAAAAAAAAAGATATCATATTTTGTAAAATTTTCATTTATTCATAATTTAAATTGAAAATTTAAGAATTAATAGAATATGATAAAAAGAGTTATTTGAAAGGTAAAATAATTTAATATTTTTAATCCAAAAACAATGTCATTATAAATAAGTGGAACCATGCTTCCAATATTTTGAAGAGTGCCCATAATCCTAAAGGATTCCAATATATATATTTTTATAAAAGACAATACTCGTTTCAAAATTTCATGACTTGCCCATAACCATACGAGAGAATTTCATGTCTGTCTCATGACATTTGCATTTCCTACGTTTTCATAAGTCCTCTATCCCATGCTTGTGTAGAGTTGAATTATGGGCATGAAACCAAGGAATAAAGGATTAGGATGAGGCATGAGTTGGATGAATATTTCTGACTTTGAACACACGTTACAACTACCACAAAAGTTGGCGGAGATTAATATTAAGAGTTAATTATTAAAAAAAAAAATTCAAATTTTAGTCCATTTTTCAATTATAGTTCAACCTTTAAGCAATAAAGTGTTTAAAATTTTAACTTTTTTCACTTCTAACCCGAACTTTAAAAGTAGTAATAAAACACTTAAATTTTTAATTTTTTTCGACTCTAGCTCAATGTTAATGTTTCTATTAAATTTGTTGACGTGATTTGCCACGTATTTTATAAACTTTAATTATTAATATGTGTCAGTCAAAATTAACACAACAAATAAAGATTAATTAAACGATATCGTTTAATCATACAATTAAAGTGACATTATTATTTAAAAATGTCCTAAATCAGATTACATAACCCCAATAACCTTATACTTTGATTTCAATTTTTTATTCGTTTTCAGTTTATTTTCTCGACGCCCTCACTCTTTGATTTTTAGATTCCGCAGCTTCAATGCCCTCACACTAAAGGCATAAGGAGAACGAATTAAAAACAAATAGCTTACTGATATAGTACTCTGTAATGTGAGTGTAGTTTGGGACATCAGAACAATAAACAAAAAATAATAGACTGAGAGCATCAGGAGAACAACAGATAACGCCGGGTTAGAATTGAAAAAAATTGAAAGTTTGAAGATTTTATTGTCAATATTTAAAGTTTCGGCTAGTATTGAAAATTTTTAAAGTTTGAGTATTTTATTGCTACTTTTTAAAGTTCCAGCCATAATTGAAAAATTGACAAAAGATTGGATTTTTTTGGTAATTAACCCTTACGTTAATGTCAAAATTTTAATACTCTAATTAAATTTTAAACATTTTCAAATGTAATTTATTAGTTTAAATTATTAATTAACTAAAAACCTCGAACCTTATTTACTTAAAAAAAAACCTTGAACCTTCCAATTTTTCAATTCAGTTTTTAACTTTTCGATTTGATTTACTCTGATAACTTTTGTTGTTAAAAATTAATCAATTTATTAATTAATTGGTCAATTTCTCTAAATTAATAAGTTTGTATAAATTAAAATAAATCAATTAAATTTTATTATCTTTTGTAATTAAACTTCAAGTTCTTCGATAAATAAAGACAATTTATTTTAGTTATATTTCAAAAATTTTAATTTTATTTAGTCTTTAGTCTATTTGATAATACTCTAATACTACTTAAACTTTAAACCTCTTATATTACCGATTTAAATTCTGGTTCAATTTTTAAAACATTAAAACATTCATGCTTTAAGAGTTATTCTTACACGTGCTTTTCATGGTAACTTATGCCGGCAATTCTTCTGATGTGAGTGTAAAGTGCAGATTAACACAAATGCTACGTTATCGTCATCTAATTCCTTTATTATTAATTATTACTTTTTTAAATAATAATAATAATAATAATAATAATAATAATAATAATAATAATAATAATAATAATAATAATAATAATAATAATTTCAATAACAATGTTTCTTTTTTTTTCTTAAAATATTGAACTTTGAATAACTGATTTTATTAAATTATTTAATTAAACCACACAATTTACAAATTATTATATGTATCCTTAATGCGAATTTAGAAAATGGTTAGTATGATTTAAGAGAAAAATAATTTCTAATTTTATAAATTATTGATTAATCACTTTGGACTAAATGTTTAGCAATATTTGTATAATATAAGATATTAAATCGATATACATATACTTCGATCAACTAATCGGTTTACTCAACGTGTGAACGAAATTGAAGTAGGCTGAGCCAAAATAGACCGTCATCATCTTTCTATGATTACTATTTAATTTTCCGGATTAACTATACTTAGTGAAAGCAATTTTTATTTTTTTTAAAATGAAATAACAACTTAGAAACAAATCAAGATGTGGAAAGTTGGGGCACGTCGTTATAATAAATTCCAACAAAAAGGGTGACAAAGCGTAGCTTTTCATGTAGGAAGTTGAGACATTTAAAGTGACGGATGATACCCATAAATCTCTTGTCTTGTTAATTTAATTTTTGGTTCGGTTTTTTAAAAAGTGAGAATTTGTGATCGTTATATTTTAAGAGTGTACCAAATCTTGGGTACGATTCTACTCCTTATAAAGCAGCAATGCTCGATTTCAAGCTCAAGCCATTCATTCTCAATTGAAAAATCGTATGTGTTTGATTCACAAGAGAATGAGTTTATTAGAAAGATTGGTGATATTTGGAGGACTTATAGTATTGGCTGCATCGACTAGAGTGGCTTCACATGACTACCGTGATGCATTAACTAAAAGCATTTTGTTCTATGAAGGCCAGAGATCAGGAAAATTGCCATCTACCCAGAGGATGACTTGGAGGAAAGATTCAGCTCTCAATGATGGTTTTCAGATTGGTGTAAGTACCCCTTTGCCCATCTCGGACTACTGATTATCGTAATTACGGTTGTCATGTTCATATGCTCAGGTTGATTTGGTGGGTGGCTACTATGATGCTGGTGATAATGTGAAGTTCAACTTTCCAATGGCGTTCACAACAACAGTGCTGGCTTGGAGTGTGTTAGAGTATGGAAATTTCATGGGACCAGACCTAGAACATGGACTGGAATCTGTGAAGTGGGCAACTGATTACTTCCTTAAAGCAACAAGCGTACCAGGTTTTGTATATGTCCAAGTGGGTGATCCTTTCGGTGACCACAATTGTTGGGAGAGGCCGGAAGACATGGACACTCCAAGAACGCCGTACGCAGTGAGCGAAAAGTTTCCGGGATCGGAAGTTTCCGGCGAGATTGCGGCTGCTCTCGCAGCATCTTCCTTGGTGTTTAGCTCTTTCGATCCTGCGTATTCTTCCAAGCTTGTCCAGCGAGCTATAGAGGTAAATGAGTCTATTCGATGCATGAGTTTCAATTAAATGTTATTGATATAATTATTCAGCACAATTCTTAAATTTGACTTAGCTAATTAAAATTAATAGAAATTAATAATTTAAAATAATTTTAATAAATTATTAATTTATGTCAATTATAATTTATTTAGATTCAATTTTAAAACTTACTTGATTCTAATTGATTTTGACAAGTTTAATTTAAGTTGTGTTGCAATATTTAATTAATCTACATATGTTCTTCAATATTTTGTTGTTATTTTTAATTAAAATCTAAGAGAAAATAATTTTTAAAAAACTAAAAATCACAATTTTTAAAAATTAAATATTGTTGACCTTTAAATCTTATTTAAATTAAAATTGATCTAAATTAATAATTTAAAATAATTATAATAAATTATTTAAGTCGATTTTAATTGACTCAATTAAAATTTAAGTCATCATATTAATAATATTTAATTGGTTCACATATTTTTTTAGTATTTTACTATTATTTTTTAGTGAAAATACAATAGGAAGTAATTTTAAAAAATTAAAAATTGCACATATTTTTTTTTATAATTTTAAAAATTAAAGAACTTTTATTTTAAATTACTTAAGTTACAAGTAACCCTCTATTTTTAACCTCAAATGAGATATCTCTTCTTTTTTCTTGCTCTAGTGATGAGTAATAATAGCCTTCTTATTCTTGGGATCGCCTAGGTGTTCAACTTTGCAGACACATATCGTGGATCTTACAACGATAGTCTTGGACCGTGGGTGTGCGCTTTTTACTGTGATTTTAGTGGCTACGAGGCAAGCATATACATACAGATTAAGAGGTTATCGTATTATGATCATTGATGCGCATGATCATAAGCTTAATTTCTGCAGAATTTGTCTAATGCTTCTCTCAAGTGTTTCGCAGGACGAACTGGTTTGGGCAGCTGCATGGTTATTTAAGGCCACCAACCTCTCTGTTTATTGGAATTATGTTAAAGAGAACATCAACAACTTGGAGAAAGAGCTTGTAAAGCATAAACATGGCGACTCTTACGAGAGTGGTAGCTTTGCTGAATTCGGCTGGGACGATAAGCATGCTGGTATAAACATTCTATGCTCCAAGGTGATAAATCTTAAACATACAACTTTCCAAAAATCTTTTTTCTTTAAATTTTTTGAAAAAAATAAAAATTTTATCTTTTAAAAATAATCTTCTCTAACATATTTTAAATAAAATATACGAAACATAAATATTGATTATGAAATAATCAAATATTATTAATATAATAATTTAACTCAGTTCTTAAATTTATAAAATTAAAAAATATTTCAAAAATATTTCAAATTTTTTTAAAATTAAGTGAATTTTCAAAAATTTCTTAATTCCCGAGAAAGTTTACGCCTTTTACTCAGATTTGACAATAGGCTGGGCTGGGCTAGATATACAAAGCTTGAACCGACCCAAACTTTAATTGGACTTAAGTGCCTAAGGCTTGGCCCAACCGTTTTATAAAAAAATTAAAAATGAAAGCTCAACCTAAAATCTGAAATTAAAAAAATCTGAGCTCGGTCTAAAATCCATTCAAACCAGGCCGGACTTAATTTTTACCCTTTTGTCCCTCTTCATTGTTATTACAAAAATCATTGTTAAGAAGAGGACTTGTCCATTTTCTTTGGTAGCTCCTGTTGCCCAACGATTCCAATTCTAGTCCATTTGTTCCTGATGCCGAGAAGTTCATATGTACTGTGTTGCCTGAATCACCAACAGTGTCTATCTCGTACTCTCCAGGTTAGCTTTCTGTGAACATTATTAATTTTGTTTTTTAGTTTTCTGGATTGAATGATTCCTGATCACATCAGTAATCTGAGTAGTTCTCTGATACTAAGTTCGTTTTTGAAACTATGAATACCGTCAGGTGGACTCCTATTCAAAAATGGAGGAAGTAACCTGCAGCACACGACCGCAATATCCTTTCTTCTTCTCAATTATGCTCGTTACTTGAATCAAGTAAACAAGACGATTCAGTGCGGTAATGTCATGGTACATCCTGCTAGGCTTGTGCAATTCGCGAGAGGACAGGTAAATATTATAGGATAAAAGATACTGAGTTTGATATGTTTAGAATTTTGGAACCTTTCGATTAGACTTAGTCTTGCTCAAGGAATTCATCTCCTACATCTACATGCTTCTCATCAATTATGTACCTTACTGTAACTGATTAATCTCCTGGAAAAATTGCAGGTGGATTACATACTTGGAAGCAACCCTTTGAACATGTCCTACATGGTGGGATATGGCCACCATTTTCCTCAAAGGATCCACCACCGTGGCTCATCGTTGCCGTCTGTCGACGAGCATCCGAGCCACATAGATTGCCAAGGTGGAACTCCGTACTTCCAAAGCTCCGATCCTAATCCAAATCTGTTGACAGGGGCAGTTGTTGGAGGACCTGACATTAACGATGCTTATAATGATTCTAGGCCAGATTTTGTACATACAGAGCCAACTACTTATATTAATGCTCCTCTTATTGGCCTTTTAGCTTACTTTAGATCTCAACCTTCATCTTCCACGATTGTGTAAATAGTTTAGGTTTTTTTTTCCTGTTTCGATTTCAATCCTTTTCTTTTCTAGCTTGGTTTAACAATTGTGCACACTAGCTTGTTTCAATGATAAATAAGAACTTTTACACTGTATAGATGGTCTGATTGTTAGGAATTTAGACCTCCCAAATCCACACCCAAGGATATTTAATAGACAAAAATATCAGAAAATAATAACACAAGAGAATTTACGTGGAAACTCCCAAACCGGAGAAAAACC
>JAOTAX010000007.1:27370440-27396224 GCA_025629825.1 Erythroxylum guanchezii
TATATATTTAAACAAGAGAAGAAAATTAATTGTTGATGATACTTATAAATAGTTTGAGCTTTCAAACCAAACTGTATTTAAGCGTTATTTAAGTTTGTTTATTTTTTAATTCTACTCATCCATAACAAATGCACATGGAAAATCATGAACCAGGACATTCAATTACAAATTTTCATCTTTGAGGGATTTAGAAAGCCAATTATCCTGTTCTAATCTTATTTCTATCTCAAAATAACATCGTTTTAGATATAATGGGCACAGAATTTTAGGTAAAAATAAGATTAGAACAGAACAATGAGCACAGAAGATTTGATGCTATCTTGGAAGATAATTGTTTTAGGGCTTCGAATCTTCTGTACCCTTTTTCCTGTGCCCACATGTTTCAATTAACATCTAACCATAATAGAGAGAAAATTTAAATGATTGGGATGTTGTTGGAACAAAGGGCACAGGAGAAAAGGGCACAGAAGATTTGAAGCCTCGTTTTAGATATAATGGGCACAGAATTTTAGGCAGAAATAGGGTTAGAACAGAATAATAGGCACAGAAGATTTTGACGCTATCTTGGAGAAGAAGCAAAATATGTAAGAAAAGGAAAAAGAAAAAAGAAAAAAAGAAGAAGATTTTGGATTAGAATTTATAGATATATGTACAAGAGTTGCAGTAGTCACAAATACGAACTTAAACTGCTTTTTACTACACTTCTCTTAAATCTTAACAACTGGTTTCTGTGTCACTGTGATCATCCCCTTAACAGGTCCATCCTCAAGAAGCTTGGACACAAAGCTTTCTAACATGGATTTACCTCAAGAAGATCAACGTCTTTTCTCAGAGAGATCTTAAATTTTCGCATTCGAACTTCCCCTGAAGATGAATTGAAGATCAGGAAAATCTTTAACGGTACTAGAGCACAAACCGAGGTGGATGAAAGATCATTTTGAAACAAGAAAATGGTGTATCATCTCTTGAAGTTTAGCAATGAAGAAGAATAGGTAGGAGGTAATACTCACTGCAACATCCAATTGGTTAAGGAACAGAAGTTTTGGAGGCATCTGCTGCTTCTCTGGCATTCTTGATAACCATATCATAATTGATAGAAGCTAGCTGAGACAAGTTCTGCAAATAAAAGAAATAAATTCTTAAACAAAAGGCAATATAGAGACTTAGCTATGATTATTCAAGATGGGTAAAAGATCCGAAACTCTTTATTTTGACATAAACTATTATGTGAATGACTGTTAAATATACGACAGAATCTTTACGACTACTTTGATCCAACTTTAATATTGAATTTTGTTAAAATAACTATACGGAGACCAAGAGTTCGAAAAATCATATAAGAAGTTTGAATCTTTTGCCTTTACTAAAGCTTACTAGAGATATCATGCAAGCATAAATTCAGGCCCATGATTGAGTATTAGTATGTAATTCCAGGAGACGATCTTGAAAACCTTCCCAGTTGGGCACTAAAAATCCTTAAACAAAATGTAGGAGTTGAAAGTCTCACCTTATAGGAGAAATTACTGAACGAATACTTCACAGCAAGAGTTGGACCGCTGAAGTCAGCTAAGCTACCACATTCGTCTCCCTGCATAAGGCAGTTGTTAGCTCGAATTAAAGACGAGTTGATTGCAGCAAAGAGATTGTTGCAGTAAAGTGATTGTTCTTAAACAAGATGCAAAGTGGTATTGGAGTACTGGTCTTTGTCAATTCAGATAAGATGCAAGACATAACATTCATTGGTTATTTTGTAATCAGAAAGTATCAACAGCAATTTTGATAACTGCAACTAAGAATTGTCAATATAAAGACAAATGTGAAGATATAGGCAGATTATGAAAACTGAGTTTTATACATACGTCTTCATCGTGCGTATTACTGAATGAGCCGCTACTGCTGCATGTGTCAGTCAAGTCATCAAAATCGCTGGCTCCATTAACATTTTCTTCTTCTGGATTCCAAATATACCGGCTCATAAAGTAACTAGTGTCATGCGCTTCTACTGACGGTATGAACATAGCCTGCGACCAAAAGGAAGTTCAGTGTTCTAGATATGGTGATAATTTGCAGACAAAGAGCAGGGTATTTGAGCCAAAACAACCTTTTGCCTTGCTAGCGTATCCCAGTTAATGTCCCTAAAGAAAGGGTGCTGCTTCACCTATCAGAAAATGTACCCAATTAGTCTCAATTAATTGCCTACTTATGCAAGCAGTAACGATGGTTGTCAAGACTACCTCAGTGGTTCCTGTTGCTCCCAATCTTTGAACTGGGTTTTCGGTCAGCAATCTGAAAATTGACAGGTTAAGCATTTGAAGGGATATCAATCACTTGAACAGCACCATATCAACAATGAGCTCTAGAAAGCGTGTATGAATCTTACTTATTTATCAAATCATAAGCTTCATAGCTTATCTCATCTGGGACCTTGGGCCAAGGTATGTCTCTGTTCATTATATTGTCAAATATTTGCTGCAATAAATAGGAGCCATTAGAATGATACCAATAGCAGTAGAGGATACAAGCATGTTGCAGCATAGGATACAGGTTTAAAATGACTAGAACTAACATTTGTGTGTATTTTCTATAGTACCAAATTCTAGTTCATTTTGAAACGCAGAACAGAACATGGTGCCAAGTAAGAACAATTTCAACAAATGGCATTCGGCACTAATAAGGGTACATTGGTGAATGGTCTATGCTGCAACAAGGGATGACTGGCCCTACCTGTGGAGTTTCTGCATTGAATGGAGGAATACCAACAAGCAGCTCAAAAAAAATGACGCCCACAGACCACCAATCAGCAGTTACACCTTCAAGGAGGAAACTAGAATTAATGATCCAATGCTAATAAACAAAAGCCTTAATCAACCTTATTAGGATAATAACTACGAACCATGTCCCATGCCAAGAAGTATCTCAGGTGCCAAATAATCAGGAGTGCCTACAACTTCATGCTTTTGACGCTGTTCTCTCCTGGATGAAGATTGACTTTTTGGTTCATCAGCAAGAAAACCAGAACTACCGAGTGATGGCCCAGATAAGTCATCTGTACTCTTGATGAGACCAACCTTTGACAGCCCAAAATCTGTCAACTGTATCAGAATGGATTAGAGGATCTTAAAAAGTGCCCAGCAATATTAACATTTTGCTATTTTCATTTTTGTTCCAAAAGATAGTCCACAGGCCAAAGGAAACAGTTAATAACTTCATGTTCAATACTTATGAGAGAAAGATTGATCTTTCCGGTTGTTAGAAAATATTTGCCAAATGTCAACCTTGATATGACCATGTTGACTGATCAACAAGTTGTCTGGCTTCAGGTCTCTATGAATAATATTCAAAGAATGCAAATATTCCAGAGCTAGAACCTGTAAAACAATAAATTCTCCATTAGGAAGACTTGTGTAAAAGTACTGCTAGTTGATAACAAAGAAGAAAATTCAAGGAAAGGCAAGCAAATAATCAGTCTTTCCCACTACAGAAGAAAATGCATAAGTAAGCCCTTACAACTTCTGCAATATAGATGCGGGCCATGTCTTCATCCAAGCAGCCCAAGTTTCTCAATAAAGAGAAAAGATCTCCACCATTTAAGTATTCCATGACAAGATACAAATTTTCCCTGCATGTGAAGGAGTAGAAAAATCGAACCTGTTCATAATCAATCACAGAGTCATTAGGACAGTAGTTCACTATGCCTTGCATGTTAAAAGTGGTTGTACATTTTAAGGCCTGCATACCACAAAAGGATTCCGAACTGTTATTAGGATGTCACGCTCTGCTAATATACTTTCAACAGCATTTTTACGGATCATGTCAGCCTTCTTTAGAACCTGCAAAATTATCCTCAGGATATCAATTCCATCAAGAAAAAAGGTACTTGAACATGCCAATATCATTTTAAGCCTCTGAATTCAATATATATAAAGGCTAACCACCTAAAAAAGTATAGCTCTAGTGATTAAAAGGTAGAAGCAATTCCTCAAGTGCTAAGATTTAAACTTCAGAGAATGTACAAGGGCAGAAGATTACAGTCTGAATTCTATTAAGGGAAAACATGAAATATGTGAACAGAAAACGTGAAATATGTGAACATACTTTTGATTAATAATCATAAGAAATAGATGAATGCAGATGTGCTGTTATTCAGAAGTAATGCAGAAGAAGATCGTAAAACGGGCAGAATAGAAAAAGAAGGCCACATATTAGTGAGCAACAAATTAAAATTGTTTCACCATTGTCCCGAAAGGATGAAATAGAAATTCATATCCACCATTTGAGGAGCAAATATTGTTAAGTATATAATTATCACATCGACTAGTTTAAGAGTTCATATACAAGAGATAATGTTTCAATAGTTCTCTAATTGCCATTTGTTTATTCTCACAAATGCTGACCTTTATAGCAAACAAATCGCCAGTCTTTCTTTTCCTGGCAAGGAAAACACGCCCAAATGCCCCTCTGCTGATTGGTTTTATTATCTCGAAATCTTCTATAGAAGTTCGGTCCTTAGAACATGGATTGATAGGGCTTGCACGCAAACTGCGAACACCCTCATCTTCCACAGAACTTTCATCATCAACTAAATGATTTGATGGGTTTTCATCATCTATTTGGGCACATAATTGTACATACTTTTCCCTGCAAAATTCCAAGTAGTCGTATATTAATAGTAGAAGTAGCAAAAACAGCCCCAAGCCATTGAACTTCTGAAACTTTAGTATTATTGACAAAGTTTGAGATGAAAGACCAACTTACTGCAACAATTTCTCAATGCGTCTGCCAAAAGTCTCAATAATGAGAGCATCCACCTTCCTGTCCTGGATAGCATATTTCAGGTCTTCTAGACGTTCAATCAAACATTCTAATGTGCTATAGTCATTTCCGTTTATCTTTGCAATGGAACGAGCAAGATCAAGTAGCTTGTGTATCTGTCATGCATTTATATGATTGACAGTTGAAGCAAAGAAGAATCATAAAGTGTCAGCACGATTAGCAAACAATGATATTAAGATAAAGCTGGCAATGTGCTAAATTTCCAGTCTAGCATGAGATACAAGAAAATCTTCTGAAAAGAACAACTACAAACAGACGGAACATGACTTAGGACAATGAGAGTGTATCACCAGAAGTTCTTGATAATATCAGTAAAGAAGAAAATTGTACAAGAAGTACCATAAATATCTTAATGCCAAAAATCCCATTGCATTAGCTTTTAATGGCTTAGAAGCAGTCAAGTACAGGGAAGCTTCGTTAAAAATAATGAATACAGAGAGACAGGCAGACAGCATTGTTGAAAGATAGTCAAAGATATTGAAAGATAGCTTCATACATCAGCAAATTTTCTTTTCAGAAGCTATTTGTCTTTGAAAACATCACCTCTATGTCTCCTTAGAAAGTCTAAATTTTCCTGGTATCTAAAGCACCATACAAGAACCAGATTAGAGTCTAAAATTCTAGTGCGATCTTAATTAACTAACTAAATAAGTACTTTTTTCAAATTTAGTTCCTATAAAATGAGCTTACTTCATATAATGTGGGGAAATTTTGGTATTTGGTGGCAGATAGTATAGATGCATTTTGAAGTTAAAAATATCCAGATGTTTCAGAAAATCAGGGAAAAGACTGGTAAGCCAATACAAACTCGATGGCTAAACTAAGTTATTATATGCATAGCATCAGCAAGACGCCAACTGTACAAAATAATTGAGGGCATACAGTGTCACGGCAGTTTCAGAATGGCTTTTCATAAGGAATCTATAATAAGACTTTGGATACTACACAACGATGTCCATATACAGCTGACGCACCTGATTACTATTCTCAAGCTCTGACATTGTCCTCCGTCCACTTAAAAGCAGTTCAATCTGACTTGTCCGTGGTGTTAATAAGGGTGACCTTGGCGTCAAGCTCCCCCGTGAAGATGTTTTTGCTCCTACATCAGGTGAAAGAATGGAACGTGTTTCACACGAAATATCTGGCAAAATGACTTGGTCTTCCCTGACAAAAGCATTATCAGCATCAGGTGCATCATCAAGAATGTGCTGAGAGCAACAACGAGAAAAGCTGTTCTCATCTGTTAACTTCTCTAGCTCCTCTTGTATACCTGCTCTTTCGGGCTCAATAGTTCCTCTTGGAGAACCAGAGCTTTTTGGTGTGCTTTTCGGTGTCCATGATTCCAATATCCTTTCAAGAGTGTCTGCAACTCTTTCAAGTCGGTCATTTACTGTTAAGCCTTTCAAGTCACATCTGTCAGCAATTGTGCATATCAGAGAGTGTTCCTCTACATGTACAATCGGTATATCAACTTCACAAATACGGCATATCATTGAATTATCATATGCAACATGCTGTTGCTCCCCCCAGAATCCCCAGCCAGCTTTTCTTAAGGCTGAAGATGGGAGATAATCTGGGGTTTCAATAACTTCGAAATGGTCATCCCCACCAATTCTTGTTGTGTCCTTAGTATGAAGTGACTCTGTTTTGTCCTTGGAAGGTGTAACAACACTATCATTGACCTTCTGATTTTTCTCAGCAGCAGAAGGGAGCTTCTTCCAAGATGACATCCTATAACTACTACTCGTTGAATCAACACTTTTGGCAGTGCCAATCTCCTGAGCTTTCTCAATTTGTCCGTGCTTTGCAATGACATTGTCAAGTTCTTGACCAGGAACCTCCTTCTGCTTCTCAGGTATCAACTTCCCCCCGGTCAATGGACCACTGTAGTCCTGCTGTGCAATTTCTAGAATTTGTTCTGGATAAACCCCAAGATCACTAAGTTGATGCAGACCTAGAATGTGAACATCTTCATAACCACTCTCCTTCTGGAACTGCACAAGCCTAGTACATCTGGTGAGGATAAAAAGCAGACGCGTATGTGCTTGTTTGAGGATCCCCATTGGTAGCTCTTGTCGTTTATCATCTAATTTCTGGACAATGGCCTCACATGACACCCAAAATTCACTAGGTGGCATCTTTGAACATTGCCTGGCTATGACTAACAAGTCCTCCAAACACTTTCTCCATTCAGGATGAGAATCGGAGGTCTTTTCAAGTATGCTGACCAAATCTCCAGCAAACATCCCCAAATCTGAATCCACTTCATCTTTTAACTTGTCAAATTTTGCCCTGATTGCCACCATAATTTCCTAAAGCAGCAAGAACCAAGTAAGTTAACCTTTATACACCAACAAAAACAGGGACAGATCAGAGGATGAAAATTATATAAAATGGAGTGAAAAACAAGAATATACCTCCATATGACCAAAAGCTCGAGACCTCCAAACCGGAAAGGGCCTAACTCCTTTGGAATTGAGCTCATGAGAGAAACTCTTGACATCTGGGGCGTTCTTCTTTCTTCCATTCGTAATACGAAGTATAGCTTGGAAGCGCGGTGACTGCAATTCCTTGACAAACGCTGCATGAGTACTCTATAAATGCGAAAAAGTAAACCAAAGAAAAATAGAAACAGAGCAAAATAGAAAAGGCAAAAAACAACCCACATGTTCACACGTAAACCTCTAAGCAAATACTTAACAATCCAGTGAAACAACCAATACAATGTACCTCCAAAGGTGAATTGTTTGATGGTGGACATTTTAACGATTTCGATTGGCTCCATGAAACCCTTTTCCCTGTTCAAAAATTCAAAACAAGAGTACCCTCAAAACTCTACACAAAAAAAGAAAACGCTTCATTCGTTTCGAAAAGCTCGAAACTTTCACAAAATACACGAATCTCAACAACCATTACCTGGCTCAATCGGTGGCAAACTGTTACCGATGTTACTATTTCGAGGAATATTCAACTTAACGCCACCTTTCTCCTCTTTACGAAAACCGTCATTCTCAAACTTGGAAGGCGTGACCAAACCGAGAGGAGAAGGAGACGGAGCGGATCGGGTCCGAATATGATTCAACCCGAGACTAGACGCCATAATTATCGGCGAATTCTCTCCACCCTTTCGCTTACCAGACTGCTCCTCCGCCTCAACCACCCTCCCATTGTCATCAGGTTCACTGCGGTTATCATCGGCGGCATGCCTCTGCGTCCGACGAATCGGAATGGGAGGGATCTTTCGGAGCTTGTAGGCCGTCGGGTTCTCGTGGTTGGCAGTTGAAGACGGCGAGTTCGACATGGAAAAACCTAGTCTCTGCGGTGGTGGTGGTTACGATGAAGTTCGAGTTCTTCATTGCATTGTGAGTGTGAACAGATGACGTTGCAGAAGAAATTATGAACAGAGGAAAAAGGAAAGAAGAGAAGAAGAGAAGATTGTTCCAGAGAGTTTTTCGCGGGAAATGGAACGTTAGAGGTTGGCACGAACTAATTACAGGATTGGAGAGAGAAGAGATAACGGTTATGTTTTATTTTATTTTATTTATTGTTTGTATTATTGTTATTTTTTTAATTTCAAACGTGCAAGCCAGACGATTTTGTTATAATATTTTTTTTTCAAATTCAATAAAAAATCTTATTTGTTTGTTTCCTATTTCAAAAATATGAAAAAAAAAATTTCTGTTTCTATTTTAATATTATTTATTATCAACTAAATATATATTTTTAAATATATTAATTTTTAATATAAATTATGAATGATTTAATTTAATTTTTTAATATTATTTATTATCAACTAAATATATATTATTTAATATATTAATATATTAATTTTTAATATAAATTATGAATGATTTAATTTAATTTTTGTTATTAAACTGAATAAATTAAATTTAATAATTATTAATAAATGAAAACTTCTCATCTGATTACTTGAGTGTCTTGTTTAATAATTATTAATAAATTTGATCTGATTGCTTGAGTGTTCTGTTTAATAATTATTAAATAGAACACTAAAGCAATCGGATCAGAAGTTTCTTGATCTTGATGATTGGTGGACTAATAATTCATTATTAGTTTCCTAGATTATGAATACCATTGAACCTTCACTATGTTCGATTATTTCACACATGGCGGTGGCACAAGATCTTTGGGAAGACATATAAATACTATTCTTAATAGCCAAGGGACCAACAATTGAAAGTTTAATATTGAGCAAGTTTTAATCTTATAAAATCCTCAATGTTTCGCAAGTGCTCGAGTCATATCGTAGTATATGACGTGTCGATTTCACGAGAAATTAGTGAACTAATTGAATCCTGATTTGTCTAAGGCTTAAAAGTGTAATTAAAATGGAAATAAAAATGAGCAGAAAATCAAGCAATTGAATATGGATAGATTGAAATTTTAACTTTTAAATTAATGCAAGGAAATTAAAATTAAACACAACCAATTGACAAATCGAAAATTAGATAAGGAAAATTAACCAATTATGAGAAAGGGAGATGTATCCTATCATCTAATTCTAATTTGATTACTCTAGAGTTAATTCGATATCAGTCATAGAATTATGAATTGTGGATTACTCTCTCTCAAGTTATAATGGTTTAACCCTAAATCATATACCCTAATTGAATTGAATTATTGAGATTGCAATCTATCAATTAACAAAAACAGCCCATAACTTAATTAGATCTTAAGTATTCTAATAGACAATCGAGTCCTCACACGAGATCTCTGTTCATAAAAATTACCGATTTGATTGTTTATGTGATTTATTAAATTGTTTAACTTTCATTACCTAACCTAATCATTTTGTTATCGGTTCACTTTCTCGATTTATTACCGAAGCACGCAAATACGACAAACAATTACAATACCTAACACATTAACATCAAAAGCAACCAAATTAACGTTGATTCAAAAACAAATCCCTAAAAGAGTTTAGAACATCCTTGACAACATATTCAACATCCTTAAACCCAAAGCATGCATCAAGATAAATGAATAACAAGAAGAAATAGGAAATAAATTGAGACGGTTGGGTTGGAGTGGCTAGACAGCAGCTGACTAAAACTCCCCTTCTCTGTCTCTTCCTTGTGTTCTTTCTTAAGATGGCAAATGGAGGCCCTATTTAGGATTTCTTTCTTTTTCTTTTATAGTCCTTTCTCATTTAAGGTAAAAACTAAGTTTTACTTGGCCCAAATGTTCGAAATAACCCTTAAAAAGTTGAGTTCGGAAGCAGTTCCCATGTTTGTCATCGCATTTGCCATGATCATGGCACTTAAAAATTGCTTTTGTCACGATCGTGGCCAATGGCCTGTTATACCTACTTCTGCCATGATCGTGGCACTTGTTCCTCCTCCAAACTTTCTCCAAATCTTCTCGAGGCTTCTCTTTACCTAATCCTAATCACTAACAAACTTGTCAAAACACCTCAAACATACAAAATTAAAGCCCGATATCGTGCTCTAACCCATATCACACTAAAAAACACAAATATATAATCACACTAACACAATTCTAAACCTAAACACGCACAAATCATCTAATTAACAATTAAAAGTATACTAAATTACTCATTAAAATATAATATTGCAACCTATAATTATCATTGAACTTGTCGAGTGCAGACAAAGGAGATTGAGTATAGTCGCTTATTATGGAGCGTTGAAGAAGTTGTGGGAAGAATAGGGTAATTACAAACAGATGCTTATAAATCCTTTTAGGTGGAAAGAAACACAAATAGAAAAAAAAAAACAAAAAAGAGAGAAATATATATCACAGGCTCTTTTACGTTATGAAATGATCAGTGTATTACTGTACTGTGAGCAACTGATAAAAATTTTGAAACCCTCATTTCATTGCCTGTATTTCTCTCATCCTCTCTGCTTCATTCCTTTCCAGTCTAATGAAATGGACAATTACTTGAAGAATATAGAAATAGTGTAAGGAATGATTGGTTATTGAATTGAAAGCATTAGGCTTGATAATAATAGGTTAGGATGAGCCTACTAAATCTGTCCAAACTTGAATTCGGGTAAAAAAATTTTGCTCAAGCTCAAGATCGGCTTGAAGTTTGATTAAGTTTGAGGTATTCAATTAAGTTTGAGTTTAATTGGACTTGTGCAACTCAAAGCTTGATCCAACCTAATTTTTTTTATTTTTTAAAAATAAAATAAAGAACAACATCGTTTTATTCAAAAGGCCATTATTTTCTTATAACTTTGGAATTTCAGATTTAAGCTCAAAAATTGAAAAAAAAAATCTAAATTTGATCTGAAATTCGATCAAACTGATATGTTTTAAATTTAGACTTAACGACCATATGTAAAAGACATAGCGTCTATTAGCTCTAATATCATTTCTTATAATTATAAATTCACTCATCATAATTTTTCGTATGTATAGATTGCTAGACAATTTTGTCTTTCTCCATAATATTAGACAACTATTAATTGTATTTTTCGATTTTTAATAATTTATCGGTTAAGTTACGTAATTTAATCTAGACAAAGGTAATAAAGTGACCCAATAAGTAATCTAAATTAATGGGTCGAAGTTCGGGAGAAAAATGGATCCCGCTTAGTATGGACCGGACTCATATCAAGCTTGTGATGGGGAAGCCCAATATAAAAGCTATATATAAAGGTTAAGGTCTCCTGCAGTTGCTCATATAATTCGTAAATTTACGGATCCTCTAACCCATTAAGAGTACTTACGTCTTGAAAAAATTATAGAAAGGCGTTAACCGCGTATCCGTAAACATTTTCCGTGAAAGTCCCAAGAGATTGGAGCTTGTTTTGGCATAAAAACTGCTTCAAAAAAACAGATGGAACCGAAATCAAGTATTCCACATTTCTTTTATTTTTAACCCTTTTATGAACGATCCGAGATATGTAATAAGGTCTATCCTACGTGTTACATAGATAATCTATTGAAAGAAAAATTTGAAGTAACCTTGAAAATTTCGGTCATTTGATATTTGTATATTTTAAAAATTAAATTATCATATAATTTGTTCTTATTAAAACTTTTGAGAACACAACATTATTTTAGATATATAAATATACAAAAATATAATATAATAAAGCTATATAATAATTAAATAATATTACAAAGAAGTAAAAAAAATCAAAATTATAAACGAATCTTTTGTGATAGGATATCTACACACACGTCCAAACAAAATTTCATATTTATCATAATTCTGAATTTAGTGATTTAAAATTAAACTCTTGAGTTCTTTCTAATTATTCATTTTAAAGCTCAAACTTTAATATTTATATGTTCTGAAGGAATATTGCAAATCTTATAGCATAATAGTTAAATATTATATAGTTCAATTAATTTTTTTAATACCATTTGGAATATAAATAGATATTATTCAAGAATAAAATTGTTCATAAAAATGACCTCTATCTAGTAAGCCTGAGCCTTAGCCTAGCCCTGTACGGCCCACTGAACCAATGTTATAAAAATTAGGTTGGTTCAGCCGATTTAATGGTGAAATTTTTGAACTATTTTTTCTATTCGTTTTTTACTTTTTAATTTGATTTAGTGTAGTAATTGTTAGAATTTACAATAGGCCTACGGGCCTACACGAAAAGGAAAGTTAGATTACATACAAGTCTAAGTGAGTTTCCATTCTAAAATCAATTAGTTATAGGTGGAGTAACTAATTAGGCTTATATGTTAGTCTTATTTCCTCTCTTTCTCCAATGTGGGACAAACTCCCACTCTTTATATTTAAACACCCCCTTCACGTGTGGGTCTAACGCATGACATAATTTATCATTTCGAGGTGTTAATGACTAACATAAGAGCAACCTGCTCTGATACCATGTTAGAATTTACAATGAGCCTACGGGCCCACACGAGAAGAAAAGTTAGAGCACATACAAGTCTAAGTGAGGTTCTATCCTAAAACTAATTGGTTATAGGTAGAGTAGCTCACCAGACTTATATGTTAGTCTTTTTTTCTCTTTTTTTTTAATGTGAGACAAACTCCCACTCTTTATATTTCAACGGTAATCTTTGTTGTTAAAACCGACCAATTCATAATCTGTTTATTTGTTTCATTTTGGGGATCTTTGGCTTTTCTAAATGAATTGCATAATTATGTTTGCTTGTTTTTCCGTTTCCATTTTGAATGTTTCGAAACTTGGGATGAGAAAATCAAATGAAAAACTCTCGTATTATTCCAACTAAAATGATGCTGGGAGAGCTTTATTGACAAATGATCCCCTGTCCGGCATGGATTTATGAACCTCAAGAACTGTGATGTTCTTGTTCAAAGGCAGCTTCGGTAACATCCTGCACGCATTAGATTGTAAACTTACGCTTGAATGTCTACAGTGATCACCAGAGAAGTTTATCAGCAAAAATGGGATAAACCCTAGGTGCCTAACTTGATTATGTCTTCCTGGAGTGTACATTTGGGAGATGTCCTCAGAAGTTTCCTAGCAGGCATAAAGCAATGTTGGTTTATACTCTACAACTAATTGCCTTTATTGTAATTTTGTGACAATAGTTTAAAGACATTATTTATCCTGTACGTGTTTAGATATATATGATAAAGTTTATGAAATAATTATACATCGCAAATAAAATTATAATTATAAGATATCGTCTCAAATTGTTCCTAATTATTGTTTTATTAAGATTGGACATTAATAGAATGTAAAAAAACTAACACTCATTATTTTTTTCTTATGAAGGAAGTAGTCGATCTCATAGGTTAAAGTATGGAGATACTTAAACAAATATGTGAGTGCTTATTAGAAAACAAGTTTACTGAACTGACCCTATATAAGAAATTCATTTAGAATATTACTTACATGTCTATAAAATTCTCATTGTGATGAATGTATAAGTGATCTTTTGACTTGAGATCAACAAAATTATCTTTTATAGGGATTGTTATGCTTTGATATTACTTATGACCTATTTAATAATGAGTTGTTTAATCGGTAGTCATTGGATGTAACCTGAATTACATGAAGGTCTATACGATCAAGATATGATTCATCACTCTAAAGTAATTAAGGAGAATGTTTCATTGTTCTCGATTAGTATTGACTCGGAAAATTATCAGCCAAAGTGGAATGACGCATTGTAAATAGTTTACAAATATCATTATTTAAATCGATAGCTAATAGCAAAGAACTAATATGATTGGACTAAAAATAGAGTAGACATTAATTCCGTACTCCATATTTAATCGGAACATTGTATAATGAAAAAATTGAATTACACGAAAAAATTATGCAAGGAAAAGATAGTCAAAACCATTTTGATATTCCTAAACATTTGGATAGTCGTGACGTGTTGCTAGACGTCAATCTTGATCTATGATTATAAATTATTTAATTGAAGAATTAAAGATAAATTAAAAAGAATTTTAAGTTATCTAATTCTAATTATGAATTACAAATTGTCAAAATATTTGGAAACCTAATGAGGCTCACATTGAATAGAACAAATTTATTTTAATCAGGTTGAACTTGATTGTAAAGTTTGAGAAATTTTATAATTAAATATGAGATATTTAATAAATAAGGATCAATATGAGATATTAAATCTAATTTAGGCATAATTGGTATTTAATTAAAATTATTTGTCATTCTAATTAAAGGTTAATTGAAATTAGAATTTAATTTCAATTAAATTACTAAAACATCCCAAACTTATTATAAATAAGCTTAAGCTCTAATGAAACTAATACTTTTTGCTTAACCCTCTCTGTAAGAGTTATAGGGTTCTCTCAACTTATTTAATTGATACCGTTAGATGCCAGATATTTGTCCGGCTACGGTGGTTAAGACGGATCGGTTCTAAAAATGATTCGAGGGTTATGATAAGAAAAGCTCAAGCTTCGGAATAAGGTATAAATTAAATTTCCGTTTTGTTATGATTCGTGCATTAATCATTTTATAGAATTAAGAGGTCTTGATTTTCGAAAAATTAAAATTAACGAAAAAAATTTATAATTATTCTGCTACAGTTGAGATCGAATCCAAACTCGATTTCCCAATAAGCAATTCAACAGGTAGTCTCACTTGGCTCTCTCTACACATTTCTTTTGCCACGATTTGAAGATTTCATATAGGCATTCTCTTGGTCTACTTGATGAACCTTATGATATCAAAATCGGCACTCGTAAATTTGCAACTACTTCTGCACGTCTCTACATGTTTGATCATACATATTCTTATACAGTAATCACATTGTGTACATCCATAGTCCATCGGGGTTAGTGGTGCAAAGATTACTCTTTCTCAAATGGGATTTGAGTTAGTCATTGTCACGCAAATAACTTTCGTAAAGCTTGTCCCTGTGACTATGGCGACCCATTACATGAACCGTCACATTGTTGTACGTGATCTTGTAGATATACCTAATCAGTTTTCTCCTTGTAAATTTTGTATGATGGCATTAGCAGAGAGAATAATGCTGGAATATCTGGTAACATTCATGTTTTATATTTGAAATTGATGAAACAGCTTATCAATTGTGTGGGGAAGCACCCTGCTTCAATCTGACATGCGACCTTCTTGGTCAAGAGGATATATTGGTGAACGTGTCGATACATTTAGGTTAATGATGTTTGTTGACAAAGCTGCAAATTCTGAATGTTTCCTAACTTTGACACTTACAGTTCCTGAAATCCTCACTCAAGATCCATCTTCCCGTTTTCGTATATTTGATGGATTTCCCAAGTTGTATGAACAAGCCGCAGAAAACTTGCCGAGGCTCGTGCTAATTTACATCCTGAGCCCTCATTATCCGGCCCTCAGCCCGCACGTGGGGAAGAATATTTAGATGCTCAAAACTCGAAAGACGTTGAGATTCAATGAAGCTTTGGTGGATCAGTTTGGTATTTGGCATGTCTGCAATTCTATACATTCTTCTAGAGAGTAATTAGAGTGGGCTCTGCAGCTTTTTGCCCCAAAATGGGTTATCTCGACAATACCCCCTTGCCGCTCTATAGAGTTTGATTATGATCCTGTTTGCAAACAGCTGCTTACATTAAGTCATTAACTGTTAGCTGATTCTGTCAGCTGTTAGATGATAGTTGATTCTATTAGCTGATTTGACCAGTTGATTACATTAGCTGTTTGTCATTTGATATTTGGTAAAATTAGCTGTTTAGTTTTAACTGTTTATGTGTAAAATGACTTATGTGGACATGACTTTAAAAAAATTATAAGGGTATGAATATTATATATCTTAATATTTTGTTTGATATTTTTATAAAAATTTAGATTTTAGATATTAAATTCTTCAAAAATTAAGTTTATAATTCTAATAAAAAACATAGAAATATAATAATAATAATAACTTAATAGTTATCAACTTGAATATGTTTAAGGACAAATATAAAAAAATTACATACATGAAGTAAATTTAACTTAATAAATAAAGAAAAAAATTTCTTCGTTATGTATGACTTAAATATGACATTAGTCATTTAGTATTTTTAAAATAAATGAGTTTGGCCATTCACTTAAATATGATAAATTAATGTATTTTTAAGATAAGTAATGAACATGTTAATATGATAAATTAATATAGTTAACAATAAACTACTTATATGGTTTGCTTTTTCATTACCCTGAAGTGATTATTTACATTATCAAACTTCTCAAAAATGTCAAATTAACTAAAGTTATCACAAAAACTTAGTTAAGGAACTGATTTTGAACCTTTTACAAAACATTTGAACTTCTCACAATATTTTAAAAGTAAATTAAAATTTGGAGGAATTGATAAAAATATAAGAAAAGTTGGTACCTTTTACACATAAATACAAATAATTGTATTTGTCTATAAACGACCTTCTGTTATGTTTTTCCTTAACATTTTGCAGCAATGTTAGGCATACTTAAAGAATTGGTGAAAGAAGTTTACTAAGGTGGACGACTTGATCGTGTTCCATCATGTTTACCCATTTAATTGAACATATATTCCATTCAAAAATGTTACTAACTATACACTCCTTATGATATATGATATTGGGACATTAGGTGGTCTATAATTTTCTCTCTTTTAGCACCGGAAAATATAAGATGATCTCCATCTTTAATCACTTCAATGTCCTTAATAGAAGTCTGTTGGCACTTCATTTTGCAAAATCACGTCTTCTTTTGAAGGAAAGTAAACTTTGTCTACAAGAGAGTATAAAAGATAATGTTAAATGCAAAATCGCGCTGTACATTTACGCACAAAAACATGTCACAATCAGGAAATGTAATGTATATGTGTGTGTACCAGGAATGATAACAAGTTAATCTCCAAAAACTATGACAAGGAAAGCTTACATTTTCACTATATCACCTTCTTCCAATACTGACTCGTCACTTGTGAGAGGAGAAAAATGGCAAACAGTACTTAGTTTTACCCAGATTCCCAAATCCTCATAATACCATAGAAATCAAACCCCAAAATCACACATATGTAAAGTAACAACATCATATACACGAACACGAACAAGCACTGAAAAGAAGGGAAACGAGAATGGGTGTGGAAATAGGGAGTTATAGAGGCGTAATTGGGCTGGGGATTGGATTCGTGCTCAGAATCGATCTCTTCCTCTTCTTTAGATTGATCGCCGAAGAGGTTCTGCATCATTTGGTGCCTCTTCTCCTCACTCCCATCTCTCTCCCCCCAGCGATTAATTGCAATGTGAGAGTCACTAGACAACCTAACGAGAAATGAGACCAAGAGAGAGCAGAGAGTAAAGAATTGCGATGTGAACCTAATGAGAAATGAGACCAAGAGAGAGCAGAGAGTAAAGAGTAGGGGGAGGAGAAGGAGGGGGCAAGAGCGTCATAAATGAATCAGCTAAATGTAAACGCTGCTACTCCTTAGCTTGTTAAAAATCAGCTGATTGAGTTAATCAGCTAACCCATTAAGCTGAATCACCAAACATAATAAATAGCTTTTTAACATAGTCAAACAAGCTAAAGTGGTCAATCAGCTAATTTTTGGCTGATAAGCTATTCACCAAACAGGGCCTATGTTAAGAACTGTTATGGCCATCGGTTAGCTTCAGATGACCTTCCGTGGAAGCTTTTGGACATTAGTGCAGTAACTTCTCCAGAAGCCAGTTTTTTAGTCAAAAGCATTGTTAATTCTCCTGTGATTCAGAACACCATCCAAATCTCTGAAGAGTCTCAATTACAACCAAGAAAAGCAAACTCTCATGAATTCTTGAGTTTGTCTCCTCCCAACAAAAGACTCGAGCTGGGCAGAGCTAGACTTGGAATTCAAGGTTCTGATTTTGCAATGGATGACAAACGTAAAACTGCTTTGACATGAAATGGATCTTCACAATTCACTGTTTATAAACAGGAGCAAGAAGTTCCATTTCAGGATACTCCTGAATTGAAATGTGGAAGTAAGTTGGAAAATAGGCTAAAAAGTAATGTGTTGGAGAGCATGGCAAGAAAACAGCCAAGGAAGAAGTCATCAAGGTTTCTTCTTGTTCACTTATTAGATCCTCAAAGAATTGACTCCTGAGGAAGTTATAGAGGAGCACGAATATTCCTGTTCCTTGGCCTCTTCCCTCGTTGGTTGATCTCAAGAATGCCCAGAAACAAACCAAAAGGAAAGGTTGAATCTTGCGAATGGTTTTGAGATCAAAACATAAAGTTTGTACCTTTCATCATCTCCAAATCTATATTTTTTAGTGAATTTTTTATATTTCATACCATTATACTTGAGTTCAATTAAGCAACTTGAATTTGAGTTTTAGATTAAACTTTGGTAAGTCCGATAGGATATGATTTAATTGTATTGTTGCTAACTATATTAGTGTCATGGCGAGCTGTTTCGGGACAGGGATGGTAGATGGCTTGCGGGCTTCTCTGGCTTCATTGGCATTGCAACAAACATGGTTGCTGAATTACAGGGACTGAAACATGGCCTCCAACATGCATGGGATTTGGGTTATCGCCAAATACTAGTGGAGAGTGATTGCTTAACTGTGGTCTCCCTTGTTTCTGACCTGTCACAGTATTTTCATCCACACCTCGCTCTTACTCGGCATAGCCAGGTGGTGGTGCTGCGCGCTTCAACATGTTCTTCGCGAGGGAAACCAAGGCGCGGATTTTCTCGCTAAACTTGGCTCTTCACAGGAGCAAATGTAGTCCTTTTGGTCGACGCCACCTCCTGGGATCCGCTTGATTCTAGAGGGAGACTATCAGTCCATCGTGTTTCTGAGGCAGTAGTTTACCTTGCTCCTCCAATCCATACCAAAAAAAAAAAAAAGAACTGAATTGCCTAAATGGATGATGTACGCTTCATTTCATTCTTCAGTGATCAAAATTGCAACTTTATCAGAGTACTCATAGAAGAAAGGGGAATTACTACACAATCCTCCTACATTGCATTGTTTATTATTTTTCTGATTCCCAAACTTCCATGTGAGAGAAGAAAGCTTGTAAAGTAGAAACCTTTCTCATACACCTCGAGAACTAGGTTTGGGTAACAACTAAAATCCAAATCTAGGGATTTAGGTAAATACAAGAGAGTGAGAAGCTAATCCAATTGAAGTCAGGCAAGAAAGAATTGATTTCTTGTCATTGTAAATACATTGTTCAGTGGTTATAGCTTGGGAATCACGGCGAGGATGGCTTGCAGCTCCTTCTATAGTTCTGCACAGTGTAAAGATCACATCTTTTTTTGCTCTCATCATCTTAGTTGATTTCTTCTCATTCAAAGATTCTTCTGAGTTACAGAACTATTGTATCGGCGCCTGATGTTACCATTTGAAAATCCATACTCACGGAATCGTCCATTTCGCTTTCAACAACAAGCAAAGTCCTTGAGCTTCAAAGCTGCTTCCATTGAGGGGAGTTGCCTCCATTAAGGAAATTGTTAGTCTTGAAAAGCTACACCTAACACATATGGCTCAGCGGGTCGACTGACCATCATGAGAATCATCAGTTGGAATTGCAGAGGGGCGGGGAATCCCTTTGCGGTTTGGGCTCTTCGGGAGCTTGTCCGAAGTTATAAACCGGGCAATTTTGTTTTTGATGGAAACTAAAGTCCATGGTGTGTGCATGGAAGCATTACGTAGTCAGCTCAGATTTGCAAATTGTTTCTCTGTAGACAGTACTGGGATCGGTGGGGGTCTATTTATCCTGTGGTCGACTGATATTCAGCTTTAGGTCTCAGGTTATTCTCCCAACTTTATTGATTGTGTGATTGGAATTGGTAATGCACAGTGGCGCCTGACTGGCTTTTATAGTTTCCTGGAGAGTACTAGGTGACGGGCTTCTGGGAACTTATTAGGGGCTTTGGCAGCAAGGTGTCAGCTTCCTTGATTATGCTGTGGTGACTTTAACGATATTGCTGCTTCGTTTGAAAAATTGGGTGGTCCTCCGCGGCCTTCGCATTTAATTTCTGGTTTTCGGGATGCATTGTGTGATGCTCATCTTTCAGATATTATACATGTAGGCTCATCCTTCTCATACACCTACAGGGAAGGTTCAACCGCTTGTGTTAAGGAGAAGCTTGATAGAGCATGCTTTATTGCCGAGTGGAGTGCTTTGTTTCAGGATGCCACTTGTTCGGTCCTCGTTGCTCGAGTTTCGGATCACTGTCCCTTACTGATTGACACAGTTAGAATAGATTTGGATATGGTTAATCGGCGGTTTCGTTTTGACAATTCTTGGCTAACTGAGCCTAATCTTCGAGAGATGGTTGATAGGGCTTGGTCAGATGAGGCTACACTAAATTTCTCCGAGCGTACGTCTTCGGTTGTGGATCAAATACAATTATGGGGTAAGCAGAGGAATCGGTTAAGGTGGGCTCAAAAAGAAACTATTAAAAGAAGGTTAGGAGCAGAACATCAAAGCCTGGACACAGACGAGGTTTGACGCTTAAAAGCACAATGGGCTGCCATCTTAGAGGAGGAGGACGTGAGATTAAAGCAGCAAGTTAAAGCGTTTTGGTTTCAAAATGATGACAAAAACACCAAATATTTCCATAACAGTATCAAAGCCCGTAGAAAGAGGAATCAGATCACCAAACTAACAGATGAAACGGGGGTAGTTACAACGGATGAAACGACTATTTGTGGGTTGATTCATACTTATTTCATTAATCTTTTTCATGCCGCCGAGTCTTCCAGTAGTGCTGTGATTCGGCTAGTTAGACCTTTGGTAGATGAATCGGCTAACGATGCACTTACCACACCATTCTCGGATGAGGAATTCCGCACTGCCCTCTTTTAGATGGACCCAAATAAAGCATCGGGCCCGGATGGCTTGAAACCCGCTTTCTTCCAAAAATTCGAGAGCATTCTAGGTGATGACATCTATAACGCTTGTCGTGATTGGCTTCAACAAGGTACCCTTCCACGATCTTTGGCTAATATTCTTCTTGTCTTAATCCCAAAGTGTGATAATCCTATGCATGTTACCGAATTTAGACCAATTGCATTATGCAATGTGCTCTACTAGATATTGTCTAAAGCATTAGCCACTCAATTGAAGCTTATTTTGTCCAAGATTATCTCTTTAAACCAATCTGCTTTTGTTTGTGGAAGATTAACTACGGATAATTTTATTGTGGCCTTTGAGACTTTACATGGGTTGAAACAACGGTCTAGGGGAAACTCGGGTTCTTGTGCACTAAAGATTGACATAGCAAAAGCATATGACGGGGTTAGTTGGGAATATTTGTTTGCTATGTTGACAGCTCTGGGGTTTTCTGTTGTTTGGATTCAATGGATGAGGATGTGTGTCACTAACATTAGCTATCTGATTTCGGTTAATGGCAAAGAGGTGGGCCCTATCGTCCCGAGCCGGGGGTTAAGGCAAAGGGATCCTATCTCTCCCTATTTGTTTCTGATTGTAACAGAAGGACTCTCACTTCTGTTACGAGATGGTGACAGGCAAGGGGTAATTCATGGTTGCCGGGTAAAGTTAGGTTGTCCCAAGATCTCACATCTATTCTTTGCCGATGACTCGCTGCTTTTTTTTAATGGCTTGGTCTCTGAAGTTACCTATAGTAAAAGCATTTTGGGTGTTTATAAAGAAGCTTCTGGTCAGTCCATCAATTATAGTAAGCATGGTATTCTATTTAGCCCTTGTATTGCAGCAGATGTTAAGCAGACCATTTTTGATTTACTTGGAGTGCAATTACCTTTGGGTCATAGTAACTATTTGGGCTTACCTTCTCTAATAGGACGCAGTAAGTAACATATTTTCTCGTTTCTTAAAGACAGGATCTGGAAGCGTATAAACAATTGGAACGACCTTTTTTGTCACGGGCAGGTAGGGAGATCTTAATCAAGGCTTTCATACAGGCTATTCCAACTTATTGCATGAATGTCTTTCTTATCCCGGCTGCTACTTGTCACGAGCTCCAAGTTCTGATGAATAAATTTTGGTGGGGTGGAGGTCGGGAGGGCAGTAGAGGTATCAATTGGTTGTCATGGGATCTTATGTGTTATGAGAAGTCGGTAGTTAACACTACTCTTTTGAGGAAACAAGGGTGGAGACTTATAGTTGACACTAACACTCTTTTGTATCAGGTTCTCAAAGCTAAATATTTCCCTCGCGAGAATTTTTTAATAGTTCATTGAGTACCAACTATAGCTTAGTCTAGAAAAGTGTATTGTTTGCCCAAAAAGTGTTGTTAAGGGGGGTAAGGTGGAGGGTCGGGGATGGCCAAAGTATCTATGTTAATAGGGATCCGTCGATTCCAAAGGCTGATAGCTTCCATCTAGATGACGGGCCTATGGTTGTTTATGATGCTATGAGGGTATGTGACTTATTCATCAACGGGGGGAGGAGATGGGACTCTGAGAAGTTGCTGTCATATTTCAGTATTGGTGACATGCAAGCTATCCTAGGCATCCCCTTGAGCATTAGCCCCAAACCGGATAAAATCATTTGGACTTATGACAAAAAAAGGATTTACTCGGTTAAAACTGCTTATTATGAGGCACTTGCAGATTTGGGAGGTAGAGGACAACGGCTGCCTGGAATTGTATGGAAGAAAATCTGGTCTCTTGATGTACCTCCAAAAGTCCGTGACTTCCTATGGCGATGTTGTCGTGGAGTGTTACCAACTAAAGATAATTTGCACCAACGAGAAGTGGATGTTGACTTGAAATGCTTGTTTTGCCATGAAAATGAACCATGAAACATGTGTTTCTTGAATGCCCTATGGCTATGGAGTTATGGAAGTTAGCAGGTTTGTATCTAATATCTTCTTTATCATCTTTTCAGGACCTTTTTGCCTATATTATTGAGACAGCAGGAAGAGATCGTGCCGCTAGAGTCGATATTCAGTCATGAAAGCTATGGTCCGTAAGGAATGAAAAACTATGGCATGATAAACGAGTTACGCCACAACACATTTATATCCAAGCTAATTCTTACTATTCAGACTTTAAGGAGCTGTTGTCTGTCGGAACTCCTCAGAATGCTGCTCCCAGTCTGTCGTTGTGTTTTCAGACAGCAGCAGTAATGACGCCGTCATCTAATTGGTTGGTTTTCATTGATGGCTCGAAATTTGCAGATGTTAGCTTCCTTAGTTTTGGCATTTTGTTTGAGGATGGAGAAGGCTATTTTTCGTTGGCCCTTTCTGGCTATGATGAAGGCAATGGAGGTCCCGCAATAGCAGAGGTGCTTGCTCTTCGACAGTGTTTGCTGTTTGCTCGTGATGGTATGCTACAAGCTGGTTCTATTTTTACTGATAGTTAGCTCCTTATCCATGCTTTGAACTCCAGTTCTTTGGAATTTTTTTTTCTATTTTGGTCTTATAATTTCAGACTGTAAGGATATTTTATGCACTAGGGACAATATCTTTGTTTCTTGGATTAGGCGCTCGGGGAATAAGGGAGCCCACTCTCTTACTAGGCGTCTGTTATCCATAGTCAGTAGTCACTTTCAGATTTGGGTTAATATGTTTGATTGTGTTTTGGATCATTATTCTTCGAGATAGATGCTATTTTCTCTTTCCAAAAAAAATACAATTTTATTATAATGTCAAAAATAATTATAAGTATATTTAACATCAATTTGTCTTTTTAATGAGTTTTTTTAAAAATAATTTTTATTAAAATTTTAATTATAAGCTTTATACTAAAACAAAAAGTTAATTTATATATTATCATTACCACCTATTTCATAGACGGTAGAACTCAAGTTTGAAACCCTCAGCAGCGGGGTCAAATGGCCTTATCTTTCTCCATCTTTGAACTCCATTCCCTCACTAAACTACTCTCCCTCTCTTCCCAACTACCACCTCTCTATAAGGCTCACACCTTTACTTCTGTTTCAATCCCCAACCATGTCAGAAGACCAATAGGGACTGTTGCGCAGTCCAACAAATCCCAGAACAACGTTGTTGCCCAGTCCACCAAATCCCGGAACGGTAACGTCAAGAACGTGGAATCTGCTTCTAACAGCCAGAAGAAGAAACGGAAGAAGAAAAAGAATGAAAATTTGGACAATTTAAGGGATGTTGAGATTGTGGAGCGTGGCAGCGTTGATGATGCTGCGGATGATCAGAATGGTGGTGACGCCAAGTCGGTGCCTTTTCTTCATCAAAGCATGCCTTTACCGAAACCTCCAGCTGGGTTTGTGGTGGATGAAGCTGGGAGAGTTCTCATGGCTTCCAACAAACGCCTTGCCACCATTGTTAGTTCTTTCCAACCTTTTCCTTGCTTTTCTCTTTTCCTATCTGTACTTGCCATTTACCCTCTTCTCAAAAGTTGGTTTCTCTTATTCATTTGCTTGCAGTGGTAGCTACGAGTAGCTATTAATCTTATGATCGTTTGTTTCACTCGTGAATGCAAGTTTCTGAGGTTTTATTGACAGGTTGATCCCTCCAATAATAGCCCATTAGAGTGCGTTATAAGGAGAGTTTTTAGAAATTCAAAAGGGGATGAATGCTTGCTACTTTGCCCAGTTGATACGTAAGTAGTTACGGCCAATTTTGAACTGAAAATTTAAGAAAATTTAGGTTTCATATCTATGGATTTTTTGTTTGCAGGCCTGTTCAAATATTAAAGAGCACAAATGTTGAAGGATGGTCAGCTGTATGTTTTTCCAGTTTTAATTAGTATGCTTGTTGATTTTGAAACTGATTATTATTCTATTCAATAATGTATTCTTTTTATTTAGGACTATAGTAGGTAATTAGTTTTGGCATGTACATTGCTTCTTCCATTTTTAATGTTCTTGAAATAATCATTGGAAAGGTAAGGAAAGGAGTTTTTGGAAAATTCTTTGTTTCTAACTTTTGGTGGAGGAATTGTTTATCTGTCCTTTAACGGATTGCAATTACTTTGCTAGTTTTACACTCTTCTTGATCCTGCAGTTTGAAATTCAGTGAAAATCACTAAATATGAGGAAGCTATCGCTAGGGTGAATTTTTAGTATTTTCCATGCAGAGAAAGCACCTTCATTTTTTTTCACTCGGTTCATCACTCATATTTGCCCTCTACAGTTTTACTTCGAAGTTAAACTGCTTTGTAATCCACTTCTACTATTTTAGGTTAGTGATGAAGAAGTTGAGGGAATACTTCCAGCTGTTGCATATGCTCTGGCCAAGATACATATGCATCTGGTGCATAGTGGGTATAAGATGATTCAAAGTTTAGCTGATTCAATATAATCCACATCCCCATGTTTTCTTTTTCCTTTTTTTTTGGTTAATGGTTCATTTTGATCGTTGTTCTCTTAACAGATTCTGTTATACAGCACGAGGAGGATTTTGTTACTCAGAAGATAACATATTTGATTTCCGGACAGGTAATTCCCTTTCTGCAGACTTTTTAAATCTGTTTCATACAATAAAATTCCCAAAGTAGACAACTTGATCTGGAATTTCTTGAGTGTCCTTTTGGCCTTTTGTGGCAAAGTTGGGGAAAGGTTCTCTGCATCACCTTTTATGGTACATGACTTGCATATTTTGAAAAGTCATAG
>JAOTAX010000007.1:27406597-27433187 GCA_025629825.1 Erythroxylum guanchezii
TTCCAGTTCAGCGTACATTCACCAACTCAACATCAAACACCAGCCACGAATTTGGTGGTATCTTCTTACCAGCACCTTCAGATCCATAGCTGCATAAAGTAAAACAACGACAGGGATTTACCAGAAAGAGAAATTAATAAGTAACAGTAAGGATGAGCAAAGTGTTAAGGATGTTGTAAGAAACAGCACTGCATACCCCATAGATGGTGGTATCGTCAATCTTCTCTTGTCGCCGACCCGCATGCCTAGGATTCGGTGTAATCAGAAAATGAGAAGAAACCGGAATTGGATTCACAAAGAGTAACATTTAGAAACATTCCAAGGTTACGAGTAGTTACCATTAACCCCAACATCCCATCCCTTTATAACCTGTCCAACACCTGCAACCCAATAGAAAGTGCTATGTTGTTGGAAAAGGAATTTCAAATTTTGTTTTGTACCACTGGATTTAGTATTTATCTATACCTAGGCGGAATTTAAAGGGTGCTCCTCCCACATTAGAGTCAAAAATTTCTCCATTCTTCTTTAGCTTGCCTATATAGCGCACACTGACCTGAAACCAAAACATGGTTCTTTCAGTTAAAGAACTGGTTACATTCATTAAGAAATTATTACAACTTATGTTCAGTTCACATCATGCACAAAAGAATCCGTGGAGCATAGCAGAAAGCTAACTAGAATGTTGACTCAAACACCAGAGGCTGTGTTAAATGGAAATTTCAGAGAAATTCTATATACACTAATGGTCATAACTTTGAACCATAAAGCTGTGTATTCTTTGACATTCTATTTGTTAACGTACATTTACTGGTTCTTTAGTCCCACCTTCACTACATAATAGGCAACAGCCCGTCCTCATAAAACCACCTACAACTTCTATTTAACAATCAAAACAAGCAGATTACTAAAAGGGAAAAACACAATAATAAAGAGCTTCAAAGTATGCTGCAGGTACAAGATATTGGCTGATGGGTATCTGACAATCGCCAAATTAGCGGAAAGCAAGTTACCTGACTTCCTGGGGAAGCTCTTTTTCCATCTGGCTTGCCCATTGCCAATTCCTCGATGATCAGTCCATTTGCAAAGTTTCTAACTTTTGAAGACTTGGCTGCAAATTGCTTATCCTCAGGCTTTAAAGAAGATTTGGCCTCACCTCCAACAGATATTGCAGTTTGATCCCCACTTTTGCATTCACCAATATCCTGGGCCTTCTTCTTCTTCTTGTTCTTTTTCTTATTCTTATCAGAAGACTTTTCACCATCGTCATTAACAACATGACTACTGCACATGAATTTGGTAAAATGAGTATGTAAATGATATATTATGTGCGACAAATGGAAACTTGTCGCATGTAAATCTATGCATTGCAAGCATTCACAGGTTAGAGGGTGAGAGAGAGCATGATTCCAGAGTTAGGATGTCAGTTAAAGTATCAAGAACAAAGAAACCGACTATCCAGTTCTATAAGGTTCTAATCCTTGTTAAATCGAACTGGGTAACCATGCAAGTTGATTTGTGCATACATGCATTTGAAAAAACTTTGAACATGGCACATGCACCAGATATACACATCCAACTGAAGAAGATTTCAATTCTTACCTCTGGGCATTCTCACCTGCATGAGCAGAATCTCGCTTATTCAACTCTCCAGGTTGAATTACATTATTTGGAAGCTGATTATTTGTGTCATTGTCATTCATTAATAAAGAATTTGCTTCTTTGCCTTTTTCTTTTTGTTTCTTCTTCTTCTTCTTCTTCTTCCTGACATCAGACCCCCAACTCAGTACAGTAAAATGAGTGTAGAAAAAGGGAAGTTAAGTTGGTTCCTCATTTTGCATGAAGTGTACCCATATTTTAAACTGTTCCTAAGCTAGCCTCCCAGTGGACAACCAATTATAAGAAAAACAAAACATTCCACAGGAGTGGACTATCTCACCTTTCTTTTTGATGATCTTGGTCATCATTTTCAACCTTTCGTTTTTTCCCTGCGGCTTCATCACTATCATTGCTCATTTTTTTCTTGGATTCTTTGGCTGGTCTCTTACCTTTGTATTCACCTTGTTCTAGTACGGACTCTTGAATCATAGTTTCACTCTTTTGACCAGTACATATTGGAAAGCCATCCTCATCTTCACTTTCCAAATTGACAACAATTTGCCTCCGGGTGTCATCCTGGTCCTCATGGACACTTGATTTATTTCGCTTTTCGAGCTGTTTAGGCTTGACATTTTCATTTGCAAGTTTATCATCATCCATTATCTCCTTTATTACAACTGCACCAAAAGAAATCTTCAAACAAAAAATACAATCTTCAATTGCATCACAAATACAAAACCAACATTTAATTATGTCACTAATTAATATCTCAAATCATACGATTTTGATTCAAGATAAACATCAAGATTGTGTGTTTTAAGTTTTAGGAATTCTACTACAGTTTTCTTAATCATTCATCTTAGATTATCAACCCTTGAACAAAAGGTTGGTTCCCAAGTTCAGCAACGTATTTTTCAGGAATCTATGCAGGGCAAAACTGTCTACAAAAAGAAAAGCTGTCTAAACATGAAATAATTCATAATAATTGTAGGAATACCTGGCACAGGTGATGGAGGGAACATTTCGAAATCATCATCTTCATCAACAATGAAATCATCACCATCATCGCAGCCATCATCATAGTCATATTCACTGGAGTGATCAGTGTCTGTATCAGTCTCAGCAATATCCTCTCCCGAATCACTTACTATTTGTAGCAAGAAGAAAGTTTATACAAAAACTTAAAGTAGTCCCATTCATAGTTTTCAAGAAGAGAGAAAAAGGAAGACAAAAAAGTTAAAATTCTTTCAATTTGACAGTATACTGAAAAACAAAAGCAATTGAAATGGATACGGATCATATTCATCTCGAAGATGGTCTCCTTCATCAGACACAAAGTAACCAGAGAGATGAACACTTCGCGACCCAATCACTGAGAAGGCTACAAGTTCATCTTTAAATTCAAGATTCAAGGAGCAAGACTCAATCTTATCAGGTAACAATGAGCATAAGAAGATTGGAGCCTTGTGCCCAACAGAACACTGGAGTACAGTCCTCTCTTTTGTCGAACCAAGACCAAGAGTCGCCTGAATTACGAAAATGGTAAAAATTTCAATAAGGACCGAACACAGATAATAAAGAAGAAGCTCCAAAGAACCGCTAGTTGCGCAATCGAAGCTCAATGTACCTGAGTAACGTAAAGCGTTCCCTGAACATTGTCGGAGTGATACGGGTGCGGTTTACCCGGTTTGACCTCAATTCCTGATAGCAGGAACACAAATAACGATGAAATAAAAAACCCAACGTAGAGAAATGCAAGAGCATTGATCAGTAACATACAGTACTCAACTTACCCCAAAACCCCATTTTTGTTCCTAAAACCCTAGTCTTTCATTCAGGTGCCCCTTCCAGAACCCTGCAGGCACAGAAATTACATGCCACCGATTGTTTTGGAAGGACATGTGTCGATATGGGCCGGTCTCTCGAGACTTGGAAATGTTGGGCCCAAATATAACTGTTTATATAAATACTACAATAGCAACACACTCTGTAGGAGAACCGCTTTTATATATATATATATATATATATATATATATATGTGTGTGTGTGTGTGTGTGATTATAATTATAATTATCAAATGTCATATTCAAGAAAAATAAGACATGAGATTATTGAAAACAACATAATATACATTAAATAAATTATTGAATGCATATAATATTTTAGAAATTATAATATTTTGAATTAACTATTTAATATATTAATAAAAAAGCAAATTTGATAAATTTAATATAATTGACATCTGTAAATTTTACTTTTTATTTAAAATTATCATTAAAATTAATGTTTTAAAAATTGAACCGATTTGACCGATTTAACAGTGAAAACCTTGAATTAGCCAATTTTCAGTTTAGTTTTTTAATTTTCTGGTTTAATTTAATTTAATAATTTTTATTCTTAAAAACTCATCATTTTATTAATTAATTGTTGATTTTCTTAAACAAATCTCTTTTTATAAAATAATTAATTTTCATTTAACAGTTCTTATTTAATGAAATTTTAAAATTTTCGATTGCAATAGCAATTTTTTAAATTATTTTTCAAATTCTTCAATTTATCCAATCTTTAACCGATTTTGTGATGGTCTAATATTGGTTAAATTTTTTAAACCTTAAACTTTTGGTCTTACCAAAAAAATATATTAAGTCCGACTCAACTTGCTGTCAATAGTCAAAATAAGCTCTTAAGTCTTGACACAATTAGGGAAGACAACTCTAAGCTAAAAATGATGTTATTTTATTAAAAACGACGTCGTTTTGCATTTTCAATTTATTAAAAAAATTTGAGATTAGGTCTGTTGAAATTCAAGGTTTGGCCTGGCGTATCAGATCTAATCGAGCATGAACTTGACCCGATTGGACCTCATGACTTGTCCAGGCTCGGGCTTCGACAACAAACGTTGTTTTATATTTTCAATTTATATTTAAAAAAATTCAAATCATGTCTGGAGAAATTCAAAGTTGGGCTTGACTACATCAGATCCAATCGAGCATGAACTTGACTCGATTGGACCTCATGACCTATCCAAGCTCGGGCTCCAACAACAAAGAGTCATGTCCGATCTATTATCATCCCTAAACACGACTCATGTTAAACAACTCAAATACCACTATTACACCAAGGTTTGAGTTAACTAAGGTAATATTTATTACTTTTACATCATAAGCCTAAATTTTTTACAAGTGATTCATCACTATTTCTCCTTCAACTCTTAAGAATAAATTAATCATTAAGAAGAATAAAAATAACAACCATTCCACCAAACTCATATGAAGTATAAATTAGCCATCATTATTTCAGGTAGTGGGTCCTAATTACTTTACTTAGTCAAGTCCTTTTGTGATAATTACTCAGTTCATTGATATGATTATTAGTATTTGATTTTGTTTAATTATTTTTAAAGAAAGTAAAAAAACTTAATTAAGTTTAAATTTTTTTAGTAAACTAATTCATAAATTTATATTTTAATTAATTAAATATTTAAGAGTTATAAAAAAACTTAAAAATTCAATTTTTAATATCAAAATTATAATAAATAATATTATTTTAATATACAAATTTAAAATTATTTTTAAAGACTCGAAAAGTCAAATTATAGGATATAAGTTTATCTAACCTTAAATTTTAAATACAAAGCCAAAGACTTAAGTGTTGAGTGGACCCCACCCTTCCCTCTCTTTCTCTCGTTAAGGTCATGCATTATATCTCGTTGTCACTATCTTGTCTCTTGAACATGTTCCTTTTCAATCTTCAAACGTCAACTTGTACTATATAGTATATACGATCGGTTCCTATACTCAGTTTCACCGTTCAACTCGTCACTCGCCATCTTTCCGGCAATATATCACCTTCCGTGTCCGGCCACGACAACACCCTTTTGTGGCCTTGTGAGCTTTCCTGCAACACCATTTTATTGGCCATGGAAGGAGCTTACTTTGGATAATATTCGAAGCATAAGGTTCGGTGTAATTTGAGTGAATGGCTTCTACGAGTTCGACGCCGACCGATCCTTCTTCTTTTATGCCGGAGGACCCTGCGGTGAGGGCCGTGAGCAGGCGATATGAAGGGTTGGTGGCCATTAGAACAAAGGCAATCAAAGGGAAAGGAGCTTGGTACTGGGTTCATTTGGAGCCAATTCTCGTAAAGAACCCTGACACAGACCTTCCAAAAGCTGTGAAGCTCAAGTGTTTACTGTGCGATGCTGTGTTTTCTGCATCAAACCCGTCAAGAACAGCCTCGGAGCATCTCAAACGAGGAGCTTGCTCAAACTTTCTTGCTGTTGGGAAGCTTACTTCCGTTGTTTCTCCTCTGCCCATATCGTCTTTGCCGTCTCCTGGTTCCACAAACCTTCGGAAGCGAAGTTGTCATATGGTCACTCCAATAAATTCAGTTGCTTTAGTTGAGCCAGTTCGGTTCTGTAATGAACTCGGTTACTCTAGTTCTGGGTCGACACAGCAACAGCATTTGATGTTATCCGGTGGAAAAGACGATCTGGGTGCATTAGCCATGTTGGAAGATAGTGTTAAGAAGCTTAAGAGTCCAAAAACTTCACCTGGTCCTTCATTGAACAGGAACCAAATTGAATCTGCTCTTGAGTTATTAACTGATTGGTACTATGAAGTTTTCGGGTCAGTGTCCCTTTCAAGCCTCAAGCATCCAAAGTTTCGAGCTTTTCTTAATCAAGTAGGCTTGCCTTCTTTGTCAAGGAGAGACTTCTGTGGTGCTCGGCTTGACAGTAGGTTTCATGAGGCCAAGACTGACGCAGAAACTAGAATTAGAGATGCTATATTCTTCCAAATCGCGTGTAATGGATGGAAGTCAAATAACTGTTGTGGTGGTGGGTATGAAAATTTGGTTAATTTTAGTATTAATCTACCAAATGGAACTTCTGTGTATCAGAAGTCAGTTTTGGTTGACAGAAGATCATTATCATCAAAGCATGCAGAGGAAATTCTGTGGGAGGCAGTCGCTGGGGTTTGCGGGAGTGGTTTGCGGAGATGTGTAGGGATAGTTTCTGACGAGGGTTGCCAGTCCAAGGCTTTGAGGAACATAGAGATTCAACATCAGTGGATGGTGAATCTGCCTTGTCAGGTTCAAGGATTTATCAGTTTGATCGATGATTTTAGCAAGGAATTTCCACTTTTCAAGACTGTTACTGAGAATTGCTTCAAGCTTGCCAATTTCGTGAATAATAAATCTCAATTCAGGCGTAGCTTCCTAAGATTCAGGATGCAGGAACTTGAGTGTTCTGGTTTGCTTCGAGTTCCTTTGAGCAGATGTGATTGCAGAAACGATTTCCTGCCAGTTTATCTTATGCTAGAGGATGTATTGAGCTGTGCTAGTGTGCTTCAGATGGTTGCCATTGATGAACCTTGTAAGCTGGTAAGTTCTGAAGATTCTGTTGCTAATGAGGTCGTCGGGTTGATTCAAGACGATGGATTCTGGAAAGATTTGGAGGCAGCATATACCTTGGTGAAACTTATCAGAGAGATGGCTCAAGAGCTTGAAGTTGAGAAGCCATTGATTGGGCAGTGCCTTCCTCTTTGGGAGGACATGAAAGCGAAAGTGAAAGATTGGTGTGGTAGATTCCATATCAGTGAAGAACCTGTGGAGAAGATAGTCGAAAAGAGATTCAGAAACAACTATCACCCTGCATGGTCTGCTGCTTTTATACTTGACCCTCTTAACTTGGTGAGAGACACTACTGGAAAATACCTTCCACCATTTAAGTGCTTGACACAAGAACACGAAAAGGATGTTGATAAGCTCATAACAAGGCTTGTTTCAAGAGAAGAAGCTCATGTTGCGTTAATGGAGCTTATGAAATGGAGATCAGAAGGATTAGACCCATTATATGCACAGGCTGTTCAGGTCAAACAGTTAGACCCTTCAAGTGGGAAGATGAAAGTTGCCAATCCACAAGGTAGTAGACTAGTTTGGGAAACTTGTCTTAACGATTACAAGACATTAGGTAAGGTTGCAGTGAGACTAGTCTTCCTCCATGCGACCTCGTGCGGGTTTAAGAGCCACTGGTCTTCGCTGAAACGGGTTAGACTCGATAGACATTCAAGGGTAGGACTTGAAAGAGCTCAGAAGATGATGTTCATTGCAGCTCATGCCAAGCAACAAAGACTTGACTTCTCAGATGAAGAAGAAAAGGATGGAGAGCCCTTTCGCATGGCATGTTTTGAGGATGATATGCTCAACCAGGAGTTCTCAGATGTCTCGCCATTATAATGTTTTTTTTCTAAAATTGTAGGATTTTATTGCCTTTCTGCTCTTAGTATTTTCACAGAAAAAGTAGAGTGTACCAGTAAACCTCATGGCTGCATGAAAGATTTCTTTAATTTTTAAAGTTAATTTTCAATTTGAGTTTAATAGAATTAGAACTTTGAAATTAAAAAATTGATTAGTAATATTTTTCAATATTTTAAAAATTAGACCGAAATTTAAACCAGTAAGTCAAAAGGTTTAAGGTTTAAAAGATTCAATCGATATTAGAAAGTCATAAAACTGCTTAGATTAAATAAAATTAAACATTTTGAAAATATAATTAAAGGATACTGTGTTTATTCATCGAAAATTTTAAAGTTTAATTTAAAAATGAGACTATTAAATGAAAACTAATTAATTTATTGTTATTTATAAATTTGATTAATTTACGAAACTGACCTATTAATTGATAAATTGATCGATTTTTAACAATAAAGATTATTAAGGCAAATCAATCTGGAAAATTAAAAATTGGACTGAAAAGTCAATTGATTCAAGATTTTTATGTTAGAACTGGTCGAATATGTTTGATTTTTTAATTATTGATATTGTTATATATTTAAAAAAACTTTCACTTTTTTTCTCTTTTCCAATATAAATATTTGATAAAGAGAATTTGAAATTGGAATCCTTGTATTAACTTTATGAAGAGAGCTTCAAGTATGTAGTTCTTAATTTGAAGCAGAAATTTAAAATATTAATTTTATAAAATATATTGCCTTTTTTAGTTCTCACTAACCATTAATTAAAATTATTAATTTGATTTAGTCTATCAAAGATCTTATCGTTTCACCTCCTTTTGTAAGGCCTTATGGGAGGGCTCGGTGATATCAGAGCCACCAGGTTCGACCAGGGTTTGTCCAACGTCGCGAGTTCGATTATCCAAATAGTAATGGGATGGTCGCTTGTGTAATTCCAATCCCAGTTATTTATAATATTCAACCAATAATATCATGTTGCATGCGCCATTAATTATTGAACTCATAATTAGACACTATAAGTTAAGTATTTAAATGCTTTTCTCAATGAATGGCAACTAGTGAATATTACGAAGAACCTTAAATGTAGGAGAATTTGGAACATTTTGGTTATAGACAATTGTAATAATTATAAATAATATAAATCAAATTATAAATTAAGCGAATATAATTAAGATAGATTATAACAACATTTTTTAGTTATACGGCATAATTTAATGTAATTACAATAATAACAATAATAACAAGTTAGTAAAAATTTCGTTAAAATGCGTAATTTGCGGAAGTTTAATAGTATACAATCTTTCCCTTAATTAATAGAAAGTATGCTTTTAAATCACTCGTAAGAATAAAAAATAAAAAATAATATGTAATTGTAATAATTATATATGACATAAATTAACTTATAAATTACTTTAAAGACAAATTATGGAAAAATAGGCTCAAGGTAAAACCATAAATGGCTAGTCTTTGACATGGGTCAACCATGAAAAGTACTCAAAGATCAAATCTTTGTTGCCAGCACCATTCTTAGTACCAACTCTTTTTGTCTTTTTGGTTGTCAAAGGTCAATGAAAGTAAAAGACTAGGTGGCCATAGCCGTCCCTCTCTCTTTCTTCACTCTTAAATTGTCTTTTATTTGTTCCACCAAAGCACATGTTCAACTATGTTTGCTAACCTAATGTTTGATTCTAAGTCTTCTTTGGTTGGGCCCTTTTTCAAACTTTTGATGTCTAGGGTTGAACTTTGAAGTTGTGAAGGACTTACACCAAGTTGAAAGTAAGAGTCTAATTAAACTTAATTTAACATGTAACTTTGAAGCTAAATTAATTTATTGCGGTTGATCAAGCTCAAAAGAATTTGTCATATGAATGCTTTCGGACTTAAATATCTAATATAAATTTTGATTAAATTTAACACGGTCTGTAAACTTTGGACCGATGTCAAACTAATTTATCATCTTAAAGTCACACTTTGCTTGTGCGTGTTTGTGAATTGTACACCACAAATTGTTAAGCTAAAAATTTCAAAATCAAGCATAATAAATATGTATTATTACAGTATTATTTTGTCAAATTCAAGCTTAAACATAATCGATTCTAAATATCTGCAATCGAATTTAAATTAAAATTTAGTATGTAAACTTTAAACCGATTCAAACTAATTTATCATCTCCATGTCATATTTTGCTAATAAATCAAGAATTATAAATACGTATTAATGCATTCTAATTTGTCAAATTCAAGCCTGAAATTGATCGATTCTATATATATGCTTGAAATTAAATTTGATTAGATTGAAGTTGGTTCGGTCCAAACTAATTTATCATTTGATTAAATCTTGAAATTAAGCATAATGAATGTGTACCAAAGTAGTACTATAGCAATAAACTAGACTAGCAAATGGGGTCGTTGGTTGGTTGGTTGGTTATATATCGTTTTCTTATCAAAGAAAAAGAATGTGCTGGTCTTGGAGTACCTTCTCTCTTTATGTCACACCTTTAGATGGCAATCTTAGGATAATTTGAAATCATCCCATCATTTCATTTGATAAAGCAGTTTGAACTTAAGAGGCTTCTCCCCTTTTCTCTTATGCCTAGATTTACCCTCCATTCTCATGGCAGTGGAAATGGAGGATGTGTTATGGACTTGTAAGTAAACCATTGAAAGTGTTCCAATTAAGTTTGACAAAAAATTCTGCTCGATTTGAAGTTAATCGATGAAGTTCGAGTTAATCGAATGTAAATTTTGGTTCGAATAAAAAAATAAATTCATGCCAAATTTCAATCTCGGATATACTTGACCTAAATCGTTTTGACGTTCCGACCAAATTATAATTTAAATTGATAAGGGTCAAATTTTTCAAACTTAAATTCAGTTTAAAACTTGAGCTTTTATTCATTAATTAAAATCGGATTCTCACTAATTTGTCATTTTTAAATACAAAACACGATTGAATTTGAGTTTAAACTCAAACTCGAACTCAAACCAAATAAGACTCGAGCTGAAGAAGCATATATTATCATTCCTAATTACAATTATTCACTTGTATAGTATGTATGGTATCAATATTCAACCACACTCATGTTCCAGTTAAAAAGAGGTTGAACGATTTTAAGTATAGGGTTAAAGAATCTTCAAACTTTCAATGCTCGTCCATCATTAACCTTCACTTTTTATTATACAAAAGCTTTAAGTGTTTTGGAATCCGATTGGTACATTAGTTGATGTTGATATTGATCGGTGACCCTTCTGCTAAATTCCTTGCTCACTCCATGTTTCTGTTGGTAGTAATCATAAGGTAACCGGTACCCATCTTTTCTCACATGACATGCAACCTAATTCACATCATTTTGTAATATTAAAATAATGTTACATTAGTGTAATTTTAATGAGAAAATCCAAATCTTCCAAACTTTTGAACTATACAAGAGTGAAACAATCAACCTACTGATATTGGAAGACTCGAAGGATTCTTTCAATGTATCATTTTTTGGTTCGGTAGAGTTATCGGTAATTTTTGAATCAAATCAGGTCGAATTGGTATTATTATATTGTGGACTAATAGCACATTTATAAGATTAAAATAAAATTATTTAAATGTAATTTTGAAGAGAAAGTTTGATCTTCTTAAACTTACTTAACCCGTTAAGTTTAAGCAGAATTAGACTAAATTTGTATAAATATTAAAGTTATTATATCAAGGACTTTTAACACATTTGTAAGATTAAGATAAAATCGTTTTAGTGTAATTTTGAAGAAGAAGTTTGAACTTTTCCAACCAATGTTTTAAAAACAAATCTGTTTGGTCAGTTTAACAATAAAAATCATGTTGGACAATTTTATCCTTTCCCGTAAAATTAGACAACTATTAGTTGCATTTTTAAGTTTTTAATAACTTATCAGTTAAGTTACGTAATTTAATCCAGATAAAGATAATAAAATGACCCAATAAATGATCTAAATCAATAGATCGAAGTCTGGATGGAAGATGGATCTCAATCAGTATGGACCGGACTCATATCGGTCTAGTAATGAGGAAGTCTAATATGAAAGCTATATATAAAAGTTAAGGTCTCCTGTAGTTGCTCGTATAATCAATCGTAAGCATAAGGATTCTCTGACCTGTTAAGAGAGCTGGCGTTTTAAGAAAACTATAGAAAGACCTAACCCACATCCCGGAGAATAGTTCCTATAAAGACGATGGTGGATTCGCGATTGTTTCTACATCAGAAAGCTCGTTTGAAGTTACAAAGATCGAAATCATGTCTTTATGTATTTCTTCGTTTCTTGCCCTCTCACGTTCGATTCGGGATACGTAATTAAGGTATTGTTACGTATTACAATTTCTAATTTGGTAGAGTTAGTTCATGAATTTTCCTTCTTTTTGTCGAATCGGTAATTTTGAGTCAAATCAGATTGAATTGGTATTATTATAGTATGAACTAATAGCACATTTATAAGATTAAAATAAAATTATTTTAATGTAATTTTGAAGAGAAAGTTTGAACTTCTTAAACTTACTTAACTCGTTAATTTTAAGCTGAATTAGACTAAATTTGTATAAATACTAAAGTTATTATATCATGCACCTTTAACACATTTGCAAGATTAAAATAAAATCGTTTAAGTGTAATTTTGAAGAAGAAGTTTAAACTGTTTCAACCAATATTTTAAAAATAAATCGGTTTGGTCAGTTTAATAGTAAAAATTTTGAACCGGTCAACTTTTTAGTTCAGTTCTCAATTTTTTTATTTGATTAAATTTAATAATTTTTATTGTTAAAAACCGATCATTCTATTAATTAATCGATCAGTTTTATAAATTAATCAATTTTTATAAACTAAAATAAACTAATTACTTTTCATTTAACATTATCTTTTTTAATTAAATTTTAATTTTTGATAAGTAAAGACAATCTTTTTTATTCAGTTTTCAATTTCTTCAATTTTATTCGATCTTTAACCGATTTTACGATAATCTAGTATTGATTGAATCTTTTAAAACTTAAATCTCTTATTTTACGGATTTAACTTTTAGTTTAGTTTTAAATACATCGGTTCCAACTTCTTGTCAAGACCAAATTTGTCTAACACTAAAGTTATTATATCATGGACCAATAGCATATTTGTAATATTAAAATAATATCCTTCCAGTATAATTTCAAAGATTAAAAATAGCATCTTTGTAATTGAAAACGTTGCGATCATTGATAACCCTCTTTTGATCCTTACAAAATAAATTATTTAACAAATTAAATGACAAAATTTGATTAAAGTAGTTATTAGATTATCATTAAGTCTTTTAACATTTAAATATCTTAATTAGTTTATAATAAGTTTAAAACTACGATCTCTTTTATAATTTTACTTATTTTAAAAAATAGTTTATAATTTGAAATTACATAAAAATATTTTTACTAAAATACAATTTTTGTTATTTGATTTTTATAATAAATTTTATTCAAATAATTCAACAAAAACTTTACGTAAAAATAAATAAAAATATAACATTATCCCCATAATCATACTTAGAGTTGATAATTAAGTTAAAACGTATCACTCATCACCTACAAAAAAGAAAGCTAGTAGGCCCTTCGAATCATATCTCCAATTATCTACTCTTTAATGATAATTATGACGTGTTTATACTCAATTACATAAATTCATTATAGTCCCAACAGCCATAGGGGTGGCAATTAAGTTAGGCTTAACTCGGGTTTAACCCGAAGTTAACGGATTCGACCTAGTTTGATTGGTTTTGGATCGGATTTAATTTTTTCAAAATTTCGAGTATCAAGCCTCCAAAAATTTTAAGAAAATAGAGTTTTTTAAAATAAAATGATTTTATTCTTATTTTTAATTGAAAAATAAAAATTGGGACGAACCGAACTGAGCTCATATGCCCCTAATACCATCACGCTTTAATCTGGGTTCAGACTCGAGCAGGAATTTTAGATTAAGTTCAAACTTTTGAGAAATGTGTCGGCCCAAGCCCTTATAAAAATTTTGTAGCCCAAACCCTATTGAGCCCAATGCCATCGCTACAAATAATTATAATTGCTATTATATGTCCAAAACAAAGGAGGACATATCGTCGAAAAGCCCAAGCCCAATGGTGATGTCGCCAAAACCCTCGGTGAGTGCCAGGGTTTGGGGCTTGCTGCAGAAGTTCACGCTGAGAGTGGTAAGTGCTCCTTTTCCTTGTCGCCGTCGCCGCCGCCGCAATCATGGGTCGTATGCACAGTCGCGGGTAAATCCAATTCCGGTTCTGTAACTCTCTTTTTGATGTCTATATCTGCAGATAAAAGATTTGAGCGTGCACTGTAGTATTTAACGTTTGTAGTGGTTTTGCTTCAGTAAAGGTATTTCAGCTTCTGCTCTGCCTTACAAGAGGACTCCACCAAGTTGGCTTAAGATCTCTTCTCAAGATGTAATTGTTCAACTCCCAAGTTTTCTCTTTTTCAGTTTTTGTTCAATCTTTTCTATCCATGGTTGTTTTGGAACGAGCTCTTGTCTACAATATAATTGATCTTAGTTGTTTTCGGAGAATTGGCAATGAGCTTAGTGGATTGTATTATACTTGGTGATATATGATTGAGATTGCCGGTTAGGACGTGAGACTTAAATTATTGAGTAAAAATGTATGATTTTGGTCTTCTCGTTGTATAAGGTGGAGGACAGCATTTGCAAATTTGCTAAGAAGGGTCTGACTCCATCTCAGATTGGTGTAATTCTTCGTGACTCACATGGTATTGCTCAGGTCAAAAGTGTTACCGGAAGCAAGATTCTGCGCATCCTTAAAGCCAGTGGTAACTTTTTGCTGTCGTTCACATAAGCTTTGTTGGTCTCTCAGAATACAATTAAGTGGACTGGAAGAGAAAAATGGTCTTTTGGTAGTATTGATTGTTGCTGAGTGTAATGAAGTGGGTTTAGTTGAATGCCCTAAGTACTAATTCATGAAAAAAAGTGTAGGTTACATTTATATGGGTATGCTAAGTAAGCTAAGACTGGCCGAACTGACGTTAAATGGTTAGCTTGATTGACGACAGGGTAATAAAGCTTTTATTATATTGTTTTGATTTGACTCATTAGGTCTTGCACCTGAAATCCCTGAGGATTTGTACCATCTCATCAAGAAAGCCGTAGCTATTAGAAAGCATTTGGAGAGAAACAGGAAAGATAAGGATTCTAAGTTTCGATTGATCCTTGTGGAAAGCAGGATTCATAGGCTGGCCCGTTATTACAAGAAGACAAAGAAGCTTCCACCTGTCTGGAAATAGTAAGTCTTGTTATGTTGATATATTGATCCAAGTTACAATTCATTTACTCGAATGCACACTTGCAGAGTTTAGGCACTATCCTTTATCTATAATTATAATCGACCTATTTCCTCTTTCTTAAATGGGGGCAGAGATGTTCTTTAAAATTATATATTTCACAACTGTTTTCTTTCTCATCCATACTCATGTGTGTATTAGAACTGCGAAAACAACAGCAGAATGATGCTTTTAAAATTGTGAAACTGCTGCAGTGTAGATTTTCATTTATATTAGAGATATAGCTTCTTAGATCCATATGCTTTAGTAGAAGCTATTAATGTGATTTTGAATTATCACAAGAGCTACGTGGGGCACTCCTCTACCCATAATTTGAGAATTTGCTAGGGTGACCCCATTTTGCTTTACCAACCCCAGGGAAACTCCAAATAAAGGCCTAGGTTAATCATGTTTATCAAAGTTCAATCTACGGAAAAAGATGATATGTACATAACTAGGGATCAGAGGACTCTATAGGAACCAAGTACTATTGTTACCTTTGTCGTTAAACTTGCTGGTATACTGAATTCCATGATCACATCATCTGTGGGCCGCTTGTGCTTCTGTTTCATGATCATCTGTTTAACAAAACCTTTAGTTATTCTATACTTTACTCTTTTATTTTGATTTTTGTTGCTTAACTCCTTCCACTCTTGACGCATTCCTATGATCTTGTTTTGCAGCGAGTCCACCACTGCAAGCACTCTTGTGGCTTAAGCAAAAAATTGTTTTGTGACGGTACTTTCGGTAGTGTTGTACTGCTCAGAGTTCAGAAGTTCTAGAAGTTCTTTTTGTTTTGTGTTGGCAGTGAAGATGGACAGTGAACATCTTTTAATGGTTGAAATGAATCCGTTTTAAGTCTCCTTTGTAATTTTATTAAACATTTGAGAATTCTTATTTGACCCCAAATTATGACATTTGCATTACAGAATTCAGATTAAGTTTATTGGTAATATGTTAAACATCTTATGCAAAATTTTCTTAGCTCCATTCGTATCAACCACCTGTGTGGCCTTAATCGGGTCAGATAGTGCAAGCAAGGAAGGGTAGTCCAGAGGCTTTACTAAGGATTATGCAGATGCAACTTTGATTGATTGGCAGAAACAGAAATTTCATTAATATGGTTTGTTCATTTTCAACAGTCGGTGTGGTCGAGTTTTGTACAATTTATGCTGAAGAGTCTAACCTTAACGATCATAGGCCCCAACTAATGCAATTTTATCTGCAAATTATTGATCTGCTCATAACTGAATACTCATCAATAGTTTGTTGATTGACTTCATTCATAGAGAGGATATGAATTGTCATTCCAAATAATGTCAAACGAATATTATGTCCCAACTTCTAGATTAGATTCTTATCTAAGGCAATTCTAATAGATCAGGAACTGTATATGCACTGGACTTGAAAAGCTGAGAATATACCATCAAAAGAAAATACTTCAGAATCTTTCAACAACCAATTTCAGAACATTTGAGAGGCTGACTTGGTAGTAAACACGAAACAAAAATTTCTCATTCTCCATAACAAAATCATTAATTTCAAAGCCAATACTACATTAGACCTACAAGGAGTGTCTCAACACCGCAAGGACTCATTCCATTTGTTGTAATCCAACGTCCATTGAACCAAAGCTCAATAAGAGATGTTAACAAAGTACTTAAGAAGCACAGAACATTTACGAATCTGCAATAGTAACTTCAACTTCAACACCAGGTTCAATCGTAATGGAAGTGATCTGCTTCACCACATCAGGTGAACTGAAAAGGTCAATGACACGCTTGTGGACTCGTAACTCGAATCTGTCCCAAGTGTTGGTTCCTGGATTTGGAAAGAAAAAAGATGAAGAAACAAATCTCCTCTTAAACCATATCACGACCAGTCACACACTAACCGACCTCGAAACAAAAAAGCTTCTTAAAAATAATCCGAAGGGTTGTTTCTAAACTAATATACAGATAATGTGAAATTTGAATTTAGAGAAAACTACACATTCCTCAAGCAATTATAGTTGGTAATTGTCCAAATAGTTTAGTTGCAAGATAAATTACCTTCACCACAGGGAGACTTCCTGGTGGTAATGTGAAGAACTTTGGTAGGCATCCTGACTGGTCCCTTAACTCTCAATCTCTTATCCTTAGCACCACGAACCAAATCAGTACAGACTGCTCATTTAAACAAAGCAACACCAAATTCAACAAACCACAAACAAACACTACTCTTCTTTACAATTAACCACAACCAAAAAAAATACAGCAGCTCAAATATACCATCGAGATGGTTTCTCCATACATCACAATTACAGTAAACAAATGTTAAGTGATGAAAGTGAAATGGGTCTGATACAGCAAAAAAATTGCGCATTCCAGTTCAAAGCAGAGTTCTTTGACAAGCATAATACAAGATAGATAGAGCAAAGAACAAACCTTTCTCGAGGTTCTTGACATTCTTAGATGATAGAGTGATTCTGATCTTATGAATCTGCTCTTGGGATTCCTCCAATCCCGGCTTCGTTGGTTTCATAGCTCCGTAAGCTGCCGCCATTTTCTCGTACTGCTTTAATCACAGAGGGAATCCACAGACATGAATTTTCACAAATTATGCATGAAAACATGTATAAACAAAACCCAGTGAAGAGATTGCTGGTTGTTGAATAATTAAAATCACTAAAATAAACCCAGAAAAACTTTCTAATATCAAGTAAATAAGTTTAAGAGCACCTTACAGAGGAAGTGACCGAAGTTCTCGGGGCGGCTTCTTTTCGGCAACTGCGCGTTCGGCAGAATAGGGAAAGATAAAAAACCACGAGTTTGGGGTTTATATATGTGGAGGTGTTGTGATTATTAGGGTTAGGGGTTTCGATCATGGGCCGGGTCTTGAAAATTTCCTCGTACAAAATGATACATTAATGTCTTCGAAATTAACTGTTCATCTTTTTTAAGGCCTTTTTAACTTATCTTATTTACATATTTACGTAGGATTTATATAAATGTATGAATAAGATGAATTGAAACAGATCGAAACAGTAAAAATGGAATAAGTAATTTGATAAAGAAAATTAAATTTTACTTAATTTTATAATCATAACTAAACTTTAAAATGTGGCATTTAAAAATATGTTTATTAAAAACCAGTTTAATGTTAATAATCCTGTTCACAAAGTTGTCGTGACAAACTATGTCAGACATATTTTATAAAATTATATTGAAAATTTCAGAATTATTGAAATTTAATTAAAATTTAAAATTACCTAAAAAATTTATAGGTCAATTAAGCATTGATAATTTAGCTCGAACTTGAGCCAAAGCCAATTAGATAAATCAAAATTGACCGAATCATGGGTCGAAGCCACAACCAAGGCTTTGACCATGGTTGTCCAAGCTTGGTCAAACTTTAGGCTTGGCTAAGAGCGACAAAACGAAATTATTTTATAAAAAATAATGTTATTTTAAAAACGTTTTAAAAATATACATTGAGTTGAGGGCTGAGTCACAAACCAGGCAACCCTCAACTTGACGGGTTGCTTGGCCTGCCCAACCCATCATTGTTCCAACGACCAACTTCATAATGTAATGAACGTGAGCATGAGTACGTCGAGACAAAGAACCACAGATGCCAATTTTTGGGCTGGACCACTGAAAGCTGCATCTCTAAATTAATGTACTATTTATTTAATGTGTTAAATTTTTATTACTATCCTTTTTTAAAATAGAAGAAATGTTCTAATTTGTATATTTATTCTTTTCACTCTTACTTCCAACCAAATTTGTATATTTATTCTTTTGATAGTCACGTGGAAGAAATAGGAGTTAAAATAATAAATGCATGGTTACGAGTCTAAGTGGGAGATTGATAGATATATACTATTAACCATGCAAAAGTAATAGTATAGTCTTCGAATGTCTTTCTTTGAACAATTGTTTAATTGTATTTAATTGGAAATTTGCATAATATGAATATGTGTGAGTACATTTTGTATATATCTAATTGGACCAAGTTAAGAATGATTATTTTATACTGACTATTAAAATATATTATTGAGGACATTAGAAATAAGATTTATGTTATTAATCTTGATTTAGTTAATATGAGCAAATATACATTGTCTTGTGATTTAATTCATTAAAGAGTGAGTTTCAATTATTGAGACAATAATACTCGGTGAATTGGACAAAGGCAATTTGTATTTGTGAAATATTGATTAATGATAGAATCCATATCTCGGTATAGAGAATGATGATGTACTTTAAGTAAGCTTATAAGATTTCATTGTGTAAATCCTGCAGGTGGATTTTTAATCCGACACATGAAATAAGTTGAGCGACAATCTTAAAGGTTAAAATTGTTATTTAAATAAATTGTCATTAATTTATTTTATTTGATAAGCATTTGTAATCTTAACATGGGGAACATAATTTATTATGTTGTGGAAAATTATAATTAATAAGGAGTTCAATCATAAATTTTTAGTAGAATAATTTATGATTAATTATAATAAGAATATACTGGTCATGTATAGATTCTTATTATAATTTTAGTCTTATTAATTTTTCCCTATCGTGCCTTAATTGTTTGGATCACACATGTGTTATTTGTAATTTAAATAAGCATCAAATTATTTTAATTTAAAATTTTAATTTATTAATATTTTAAATTAAATAGAAAAATCTATTGATTTGAATTACAAACCACATATAAAAGAAAAGAAAAACCGTATAATCTTCTCGATTACTACTTGTGCGGAAAGGAGAGGTTTTCTATACATATAAGCTTTTCTTCCTATCGAAGAGAAGATGAGTTATTAGAAAACAAAAAACTCTCTTGAAAAACACATGATACATTCTCTGTCCACCCAGAAACAAAAGTTACAGAAACTATTAAGGTTACACGACAGAAGACTGTAAGGATAAGAGAATTTGCGGAAAGTTTCGATTCTTATAATTGGTTTGCTCATATCTATATTTCTAATTCTGAGTTGCTTGTGCTGCGGATACGCTTGATTCCATGAATTGGTATAAGAGCCCTAGAAATATGTATATAAGTGGCCCTTTTTTTTTCCCCCATGAATTGTGTTTATGGTTTGTTGTTTTGAATGTTACCATGAAAACATATATGTTTTTGTGTTTCGGAACAACATTTTTTTTTGTTTGTTTTCAGTAAAAACGTTTTCGTTCTTCTAGTTGGGGAACGGAGAAACTCATTTTTTTTATTAATATGAAAATGAAAACATATATGACGTTTTTTGTTTTCACGTTAAGCAACAAATAGATTTACAGGATTTTCAAAACTTGTTAAATCGTTTTTCATGAAAACGTAAACACAGATTAATCTGTGCATACATGAGGCTGTTTTCTGTTTTACAAGATAAAGGTTGTTCTCTGTTTTCAAGCAACACGTCGTTTCCTGTTTTCCTGAACAATAATACAAAAATCGTTTTCACTCTTGCATGAATCTGTGAGAGATACGTCTTTTTTTTCAATATCGTTTGCATGAAAACTGAAAACGAATTTTGTATTATGGTCCATGAAAACAGAAAACGATATATATGAGATGAAAAACTTGTTAAATCGTTTTCTGTTTCCTCTTGTATGAAATTAAGCATCCATATTCGTTCTTCATTTTACATTGAAATAACGAAAAAGAAGAATCAGTGGCATAGTACCAAAAATGAAAGATAGCAATGGTTAAAAGCATTCACTGTAAAATTGGGAAAATGGAAAAACTCTTTTAATGCATTTAATAGATGTTGTGTTAACAGGACAAAATCATTTAATGCATCGTTTAAAAGGAAGAGAGTACAGTGGATCAAGGGACTTGTTTAAAAGCTTTTGGCTAGCCTGTTCCGTGGAGAATCTTTTGTTGGTTGCAGATATCCGAGAGCTCCTACTCTGAGACTAGGAGGTAGATCTTCAACATGTAGTACGGGAGGGAAACTAGTATGCCGACAAGCTTACGGCTTGTGCAACTTTGTTAAGTCCGGGTCTGCACCTTCTCTGGGAGCCTCCAGTGGCCGTCTAGGAGCTTCTCCACTACGACGTGCGTGGGGTTTTGTACTTCCGTCATATGCGCTAGTCTGTTTTGTTCTCTTTCCTTTGTAATCAAAAAAACAAAATAGCTTTTGAAGTGAGATGATTTCACAGAATTTGTAAATCGTTAATAATACATATTGTATTGGTATCAACCGAATCGTTTTCCTGTTTCCATTTAACAGTGAGAATGGTTTTCGTTATTTAAAAAAAACCAACTGGTTTTGTTCCCATTATGAGGAAAATGATGAAGTGGCAAGTTTTATGGATGGTCCAAGTTTTTTTTAAAAATAAAATTCAATCATATCATTTTTTTAAGGCCTTGGATGTTTCTAAATTTTTCTAACAAGGCCGGAAAATTTCATCTTAGACTAGAAAGTTGTTGTTTTGTTGCAAAATTATCTAAAATATTTCTTCATTTTAAAAAAGGGCCTAGAAATATTGTTTTGTTTTGCAAATTACATTCTTTGTGATTTTTTTAATAAATTCTTCTGGACATTTGTTGTTTTTTAAATAATATAGTCAAATAGAATTTATTTTTTAATTAAAAAAGGGGTATTTTTCTATTACTTGCTAGTTATGACTACTTGCATATTCTTTCCCATCGAAAGATGATATGTATTTGGGTATCTCTGGATTTAATCTAGTTTTGTTCATATTATTTTAATTTTCCATCTTAGTAATTTAATTAGGGGCATGGACTAGATGTAATGATTTTTTCAATTATAATAGTTTTTTGGCATGTTTCTCCCATCGAGTAGTGCATGTCAGTTATTTTACTATTTATGCATGACATATGGTTAGTTTAATTCTCCCATCGAGGTTGTTGTTCATGAATGTCAGTATGCATAAGTGAATTTTAAGGTCATACTTGTTTTATTCAATTATGTGTTAAAATTCAGAAATTTTATTTTGTTATTATGCTTAATCTCAGTTCAATATGACATCATTCAATCCCCTAGCCAACATCCTAACCCAAAACAAGCTTGAGGGTCCTAACTATATAGATTGGAAAAGGAATTTGGACATTTTGCTTACTACTGAAGAGTACAAGTTTGTGCTCAGTGAGGTATGTCCTTAAAAACCCGGTGAGGGTGCCTCTGAAGAGGTTACCAAGGCTTACTAGAAATGGGTTAAAGCTGATGAGATGACACGATGTTACATTTTGGCATCTATGTCAAATGTTTTACAACATCAACATCAAATGATGGACACAGCTTATGATATCTTAGAGAATCTCAATGACATATTTGGAGACCAGACTAGTGTAGCCAAGCAGAATGCACTTAAGGAGATTCTTACTTCTAAAATGGAGAAAGGAACTCCTGATGGACCCCATGTCTTGAAGATGACAAGTCTTCTGAATGACATGGTGATTCTTGGTGCTGAGGTTGACAAGGGTACTCAGATTGAGATGATCTTGAACACTTTGTCAGTCAGTTTTTAATAGTTTTGTTTGAATTATAACATGAATAAGATGGATTTTACTCTATCTAAGTTGCTGAATGAGCTAGTAGCTGCTGAGACTATTATTAAGCAAGGGGCTGCACCTGTTGTGCTTAATGTTGAGCGATGTTTTTCATCTACCTAAAAATGGGGTAAGAAGAAAAAGGCTCACAAGCTTAAGCCTAAAAAGAATGGTGCAGCTAATAGTGCAAAGGGTGCTGTGAAAAAGCTAAAAGGCAAATGTTTTCACTTTAAGCAACCAGGTCATTGGAATCAGTAATGTCTAACCTGGATAGCCAAGAAAAAGCAAGGTACATCTCTTTTTTATTTGCTGGTTGTTGAAACTTATTTAGCGGTTTTGACTACACTCCAATGGTGTGTAGACTTAAGAGCCACTAATCATGTCTACAATTCGTTGCAGGGGTTTCAAGTAACATGCCAGTTAAGTGAAGGAGAAGTGAGCATTTTTTTGGGAGACGACACCGAAGTTGTAGTTTTAGCTGTAGGGAATGCTATTTTAAATTTTAAGAATAATAGAACATTGTTGTTGAGGGATGTTTTGTATATTCCTTCAATTAGAAGGAATTTAATTTCTGTTTCTAGTTTGAGTAAGAACGAATATTTCGTTTGTTTTAATGAATTTCATGATGATTCTGTCGTTATATAATTTTGAAAACAAATCATTTGTTCTGGCTCATTAATGGATGATCTATTTATTCTTAAAGTTACGCTTGAACTGCAACTTAATTATGAAGTAAATAACTTTGATGTCGTTGTACCATTAAAAAGAAAACGTCCTGTTGAATTCAATCATACTTATCTTTGGCATTTAAGGCTTGGTCATATTAACTTAGATAGAATTTCTAGAATGGTCAAAGATGGACCTTTGAGTTCATTGAAAGTGGAGGCACTACCAACCTGTGAATCCTGTCTAGAAGGTAAAATGACTAAGAGACCTTTTCCTTTAAAAGGTAATAAGGCCAATGATGTTTTAGAACTAATTCATTCTGATTTGTGTGGCCCTATGAGTGTCCAAGCTAGAGGTGGTTTTGAGTTTTTTGTAACATTCACAGATGATTACTCAAGGTATGGATATGTTTACCTATTGCGTCGTAAGTCTGAATGCTTTGAAAAATTCAAAGTATTTAAGGCAGAAACGGAGAAGCGACATAGAAAATATATCAAGTCACTACGATCTAATCGTGATGGCGAATATCTCTCTAGGGAATTCATTGCTTATTTATCAGAACAAGGAATTACTTCATAATTGTCTACACCTGGTATGCCACAACAAAATGGTGTAGCAGAAAGGAGAAATAGGACGCTTATGGAAATGGTTAAATCAATGATGAGTTATTCAGATTTGCCACTTTCTTTCTAGGGATCTACAATTGAAATAGCAGCATACATTTTGAATTTAGTTCCTTCTACTCAGTACCTGTGACTCCTACAGAACTGTGGACTGGGCGTAAGCCTAGTCTAAGACATGTTCGGATGTAGGGTTGCGCAGCCCATGTGTTGAAAGGGAAAGCATATAAGTTGGAATCCAAATCAGAATTATGTTTCTTTATTGGCTATCCTAGAGGAACGAAAGGTGGTTTGTTTTATAGTCCGAAGGATAAGAAGATCATTGTTAGCACCAATGCACATTACCTTGAGGAGGACTATATTGTAAACCATATTCCTAAAAGCAAATTAGCCTTACGTGAGTTGAGAGGAGAAAACATACTAGCTAGAACATTTCTAACAGAACATGAACCTGAACCATTCTTGGTCGGAGCTGACATTCCATTGTCTCGTCAAAGTAGGAGAAATATCAGTGGACCAGAAAATCAGCATCTATCCTAACAGTCAGTTCCTAACATTTCACTACAACCCCAAAGTAGTGGGAGTTATGTTGGGATTGAAGCAACAGCTATTGATCCAAATATACAAGAACAAGAAGTAGGAGCCCCTAACATTTCATTGCCTGTTGTTAATGAAGGACATGTTGAGACTCTAGAACATGACTAAGATGTGGTCCCACCAATCATTGACATGCTGGCTTTACAGCCGCAGCAAGATGAAGGTGTGGCTGAACAACCTGTAGTACTTCGTCGTAGTGGGAGAATAATACGACTACCGGTTCGATATACACTTTTGGGAGAAGCATTTGACAGAATCCCTGAAGAAGTGAATACCGAACCAGTATGTTACGACGATGCACTACAAGATAAAGATGCTGATAAATGGCTTATAGCTATGAAATCTGAGATGGAGTCCATGTACTCTAATCAAGTCTGGGAACTTGTAGAACCACCTGAAGGGGTTAAACCCATAGGATGTAAGTGGCTCTATAAGAAAAAGAGGGGAGTAGACGGTGAAGTACAAACTTATAAGGCGAGGCTTGTTGTGAAAGGGTATACTCAGAAAGAAGGGATCGATTATGAGGAAACTTTTTCTCTGGTAGCCATGCTTAAGTTTATTAGAACTCTTCTATCCATTGTAGCTCATTTGAATTACGAAATTTGGCAAATAGATGTCAAGACAACTTTCCTAAATGGCAGTCTTGATGAATGCATCTATATGAAGCAACCAGAGGGTTTCATTGCTAATGGCCAAGAACATTTGCTATGCAAATTGAATAGGTCCATTTATGGACTTAAACAGGCATCTAGGTCTTGGAATACTTGTTTTGACCAGTCGATCAAAACTTTTGGTTTTGATCAGTGTCATGATGAGTCTTGTGTGTATAAGAAGTGGAATGGTAAGAAGGTAGTGTTTCTGGTATTATATGTGGATGATATTTTGCTTATAGGAAATTATGTAGGTATGTTGATTTCTGTCAAGGACTGGTTGTTTGAGCGTTTTTATATGAAGGACCTGGGAGAAGCTGCTCATATTCTTGGGATCAAGCTTATGCGAGATCGCAAGAAAAGGATGATTGACTTGTCACAGACACTTTATATTGATACTATTATTGCTCGTTTCAACATACAGGATTCTAAGAAGGGTTTTCTTCTTTTCAGACATGGAATCATTCTATCTAAGGATCAGTGTCCTAAGACATCTAAAGAGATAGAGAGCATGAAGGCAGTTCCTTATGCTTTTACAATAGGAAGCTTCATGTATGCAATGTTGTGCATTAGACCTGATATCTATTTTGCTGTTGGCATGGTTAGCAGATTTCAGTCTAACCCTGGGCGCGAACATTGGACTGCAGTTAAACATATAATCAAGTACTTAAAAAGAACTAGATATTATATGTTGGTTTACCAGTCAGATGAACTTGTACCTATAGGTTATACAAATTCAAACTTTGAGTCTGACAAGGACTTTTGGAAATCTACCTCAAGAAATGTTTTTGTCATGGGAGGTGGAGTCACAAGTTGGAGGAGTATTAAGCAAACTTGTGTTGCAGACTCCACCATGGAAGCTAAATATGTGGCAATCTCTGAGGTAGCCAAGGAAGCAGTATGGCATAGGAACGTCCTAATGGATCTGGGTGTGGTTCCAACAGTTCAATCGCCTATTACACTTTATTATGACAATAGTGGGGCGGTTGTAAACTCGAAAGAGCCAAGGAGCCATAAAAGAGCAAAAAAAATTGAGCGAAAGTATCACCTGATACGAGACATGACTCAAAAGGGTGATGTAGTGGTGATGAAGATTGCATCAAAAAACAACCTAGCTAATTCTTTTACAAAGAGCTTACCAGCAAAGACTTTTGATAGTCGCGTGGAAGGAATGGGAGTTAAAATAATATATGTATGGTTATGAGTTTAAGTGGGAGATTGATAGATATATACTATTAACCATGCAAAAGTAATAGTATAGTCTTTTGATGTTTTTCTTTGAGCAATTGTTTAATTGTATTCAATTGGAGATTTTTATAATATGAATATGTGTTAGTACATTTTGTATGTATCTAACTGGACCAAGTTGAGAATGGTTATTTTATACTGACTATTAAAA
>JAOTAX010000007.1:27433287-27453471 GCA_025629825.1 Erythroxylum guanchezii
TGGAAAGTTAAAATTAATAAGGAGTTCAATCATAAATTTTTAGTGGAATAATTTATGATTAATTATAATAAGAATATGCTGGTCCTGTATAGATTCTTATTATAATTTTAGTCTTATTAATTTTTTCTTGCGGTCCCTGTCGTGCCTTAATTGTTTGGATCACACATGTGCTATTTGTAATTTAAATAAGCAACAGATTATTTTAATTTAAAATTGTAATTTATTAATATTTTAAATTAAATAAAAAAACTGTTGATTTCAATTACAAGCCGCATATAAAAGAAAAAAAACCTTATAATCTTATCGGCTACTACTTTTGCGGAAAGGAGAGGTTTTTCTATATATATAAGTTTTTCTTCCTGTAGAAGAGAAGATGAGTTATTAGAAAACAGAAAACTTTCTTGAAAAACACATGATACATTCTTTCTACCTACCCAGAAACAGGGGTTACATAAACTCTTAAGGTTACACGACAGAAGACTGTAAGAATAAGAGGATTTGCGTAAGGAAGTTTTTGTGGAAAGAAGATTAGTTAGCGATTCTGTGCTTCAATAGGTTTGTCTTGTTTTGATTCTTATGATTGGTTTGCTTATATCTATATTTCTGATTATGGGTTGCTTCCGCTGTGGATACTCTTGATTCCATAAAAAAGTTCTATTTTTCATATGCTTTTTGAACTTTTTTTTACTCTTATGATTTTTAACGTTTGGATGGGCTTTTGGGAGGTCGGAAAGCACCTTTCTCCACCATAAAAGCCGTTTTTTTAATAAATAAGTGTTTGGCTATAAAATAAAAAAAATCTTTAATAAATATGTCCTTTTTGACAGCTAAAATATAACATTTTAAGAAGCTTAAATGGTTTTTTTGGTTAAAATTTTCAGATCAATTAATGAGTTTATTTTTTAGTCCTATTAACCCTTATATTTTACACGTAATTTTCAAAATACCCACAAATTCATCTTCACGTTTATTTTGCAAACCCATTATTTGGCTTTTTTAAATATGTTTTAATAATAATTTTTATATTATTTTTACTTATGTTATATTCTATATAAAAGATTTTGTTAGCTATATTTTCATTTATGTTTCATATGGTTTAAAATTATATAATAATTAATATATTGTGTTTTGCATATTATTTAATATACTTTAAATACTATTTATACACATAAATAATTTTATTATAAAATAAAATATAGTTAAAATTAAAATTATTTTTTATTTTTATGTTGTCAAATAGTCTACAGTATGAAGCTCTTTTAGAATGCTTTTTTTAAAATGATAATTAAACAATCAACTGATTTTTTAGAAAGATTCTTCTAAAAAATATTTACAGAAAAAAGCTCTATTAATATAAGCCCAACCAGACAGTGACTAAAATAAGTAAATTTGTGTACTTTTCGAAGTACTAAAATATTATTTTTATTGTTGGAAAATAATAATAATGTAATTGATGTATAACTGTCACTCAAATTTTTTAAGTTAAGTAAATTTATAATAATTATTATTTGGATGTACATTAAACAAAATATTAATATACATAATATATTTAAATTACACATTTTAAATGAATCATTTAACAAAATAATAATTAAAAATAAATTATAAAGTTAACTTCATTAATTCTCGAACCCACCGTCAAGGGAGATGCATCCTCCCTCCCTTGTGGACGACAAGTCAAAGTAATCAAGCTTTGGTGGTCCTTATTTTCTTTATAAATTATATACGATCATTTGATTTTGACATACAAGCACATGGACACCTACCTTTTGAGATGGAAAGTTAGGATCCGACCCGACTCAGTCATCCCTAAATTAACAGATTTGGTTTAATTTTATGAAATTTTAGACTAAAATTTTGAGTTTTAATGCTTGAGTTATTCGAGTGCTTGAGTTATTCGAGTTTAATCTGATTTAAAATTTAAAATTTTTTAAAAAAATGACGCCATTTTTTTTATTAAAATGTTTTAAAAATTGAGTCAGACAAAACTTTGGACGACCAAAATCTAATCAGACTCGAACTTAAGTTCTAACGCCAAATTAACATAATTTATTTAATTCAATTGAGTTTTGGACTGAATTCGAGCGCCTTTTTATTTTTAAGTTTTAGGCTCATGTTAGTTTGATTAAATCTAACGCTTAAAAGTTACAAGAAAATAACGTCATTTGAAATAATGTGATATTGTTTTTTATTTTTAATTAAAAATTAACAAAAATCGAATTAAATAAGGCTTTGGACTCGATCAAATTTCGGCTCAAGCCAAATGCCTCAAGTCTAAAAATAATGTTTTAAAAATAAAAATATTTATTGTGCTCTATTTTTTATTAACAACAAGCAACAACAACAACTAATGAAAGTCCCGCTGAGATGCATAGTTTGAAGGGATTCGATAGCACGCAATCTTACCCCTATACAGTACAAAGACCATATTTTATTAGCATATAATACAATTAATACATGACATAGTTCAAGTTATATTACTTATCTTTTCTATTAAGTAAAAGTTGATAAAAATTTAATAAAGGTGAAAGATATAAAATTTTAATTATAAAAAGATTTATTATAATTTTCAATTTTTAGATCGGATTTGAAAGTTGAGTTACATTATCATATTATTAATATTTGATTAATTCACATTTAACATTTTATACCGTATATATTTATTATTATTTTTAACTGAAATTTGAAAAAATCTAAAAATTTTAAAATTAACAGAAACTTTTCTTAAAAGTTTAAAAATTCTAATAGAATAGATGCTTATGTGCTTGTCAATTTTATTAAAATTTTATTAAAATTTAATGTATATGTTATAGATATTCAATTATAGAAGATATTAACAATGAGCCAAAATGGAGTAATTGTATCCTATTATTCTATGGCTTTAAGGTTAGGTTAGGGCCCTGTAAGCCCTCCATCAATCAACGTGTGAATCGAAATAGTTCTTATTCACGCACCTGACCGAAAGTGGACAACAGAAGCAAAAAGATGCTCCGGCACGGTACACTGCACCCACTTGCCTCGCCTGCAGGAGGTCCGCAGTTTAAGCGACGCTGTCTCACCCAACATAGACTTATCCGGTAAATAACGGATTTTATCAATTATTAGCTGATTTTATTAATAATTAGTTGGTAGTTGATTTTATCGATTGATTTAATCATCAGATAATATTTACTATTTATTAAAAATGTTTGGTAAAATTAGCTATTTAATCTTAGCTGTCAATATATAAAATGACTTATGAAGGTATAATTTTAAAAAAATCATAAGGGCATAAATATTATATTTCTTAATATTTCGTTGAATATTCTTATAAGAAATTAGATTTAGATATTTAATTTTACAAAAATTAAGTTTATAATTTTAGTAATAATAATAATAATAATCTAAAGTTAAATTCTCTATTAATATAAATGATGCAACGAGTTATATCATATTAGTTTTTTATATAATATATATGAATTTTATTAGTTAATAAATTAAAAATATCTATAATTATAATATGACACAAATACGATATATTGTAGTTATATACTAAAAATATTAATTTAATGTGACTCTTTATGCTCAAAACTTAATATTATGATATTTTTAAATATAAACTAATATTATAAAATTAAATATATATTAAAAAGTTTAATTAATCCCTTTATTATATTCTTCCAAACTTCATGATATAATTGTACGATAAAAAAAGTTAACTTTAAAAACACATAAAAAAAGTAGAGTGTAAAGAAGAGGGCAATATTGTCATTAAGCAAACAATTAACTTTAAAAGCAATTCTAAAAATTAACTTATTGAGGTTAAATTAGGGATGGCAACGGGGCGGGTATGGGGCGGGTATGTCATCCCCCGTACCCGCCCCATGAACCTGCCCTCACCCTCATACCCGCCCCCATTCCCGTTGGAAATTTTTTTTGGCACCCCCATATAGTACTCGTTGGGGGTTTGATCTCCATCGGGTACCCGTTTACCCACCTCTTTTTTTTTAAAGATAAGCTTATTTAATATAAATGTATATATATATATATATATAACGGGTATATAAGTATGTATATATATATAATAGCAAAATTGTAATTACTATATAACGAGTAAACGGGTATGGGGGGTGGTATCCCCATATCCACCCCATACTTAACAGGTATTTTTGTTAACCCCCCATATCCGTCCTACGAGTAAAAATTTGCTCTCCATACTCGCCCCCGTTCGGATAATTTTATCAGGTACCCATCAAGTTCGGGTACAATTGCCATCCCTAAGTTAAATAAAGCTAACTAATAAGTCATTTACTAAATATATTAATAACTTTTAAAGACAATCAAAAAGTCAACTTTTAGTTAATAAACTAAAAAACAGTTAAAATTTTTTTTGCCAAACACCTCCATAATTACGAAAATTTATATATTTACAAAAAGGTTATTTCTATAATTTTAATTTATAATTTTATAATCACAAACGAGTAATTTTATCGGTTATGTAATTCAAGTGAATCAGTGTTTACGTTTTATTCACTATTTGATTAATAAAAATAATTTATTTAAGTTACAATTATTCGTACTTTCAAAAACATTATTGAACGAGCATTTAAAACATGTTGGTCACTTGGTCAGGCGTAGTTGTAGGGTAGTGTTATAATGTAATGCAGGTGTACACATTCAACTATGGGCACCGTCCAAACATCCTTACTTTTTGTCTGAATTACGGGCCCCATCAGACAAAAAGCAAACATACTCACTTTGCTTTAAATTTTTGGGGCCACATCATTCTAGTATGTAAGAATGAGCCGCGCAATTTGCTCCGTGATTAAGACTCCTCTCCCGTACGATGACATTTTGGAAGATATTTTAGTAAAATGTTTTTAAAATATTAAAAATAAAAATAATTCAAGCGTTAATCATTAAAATTTAAAGGTCTTTAATTTTAATTTTAATTTTTAAAAAAAATTCTTAAAAATATATATATCAAGGTGTTCCGTAATGAGTTATTTTTTAAATAAATAAAAAGTGAAATAATTATTATATCTGATTAAAATTGAAAAGGAATATATGAATACATGTAATAAAAATAATTTTTTTAAAAATGATTTAAGAGAACAGTTAGGGAAAACAAAAAAGGAAAATCTCAAAATGCCTTTAATTAAGGGCCCTGTCCAAATGAAGCAGACAAGACCAAGGTCCCAAGAGCACGCGCATAAGGACAAGATATGGATATTTTAGTAAATCAAAAAACACGTTAAGTCTCTGTTTGGTTAAGCCTATATTAATAGATTTTTTATCAGTAAATTCTTTTTATAGATCTTTTTTAAAAAGCCAATTGACTGTTTGATTGTTATTTAAAAAAAACTTTTTTGAAAAAACTTCATACAGTAAAATATTTGGTAACATAAAAATCAAAAGCACTTTTAATTTTAACTATATTTTATTTTGCAATAAAAATTATTTATGTATATAAAAATTATTTAAAATAGTTAAACAATATACAAAGTACAATATATTAATTATTATATAATTTTAAACTATATGAAACATAAATAAAAATATATCTAACCAAATCTTTTATATAGATTATAACATAAGCAAATTAATATCGAAAAAAAATATTAAAACATATAAAAAGTCAAATAATATTATATAAATCCCAAAATAAATATTTAAGTTGAATAAATAGTTAAATTCATAATAAACGGGAAGATGAGTTTATGGGTATTGTAAAAATTATGTGTAAAATATAAAGACAAAAGAGACTAAAAATAAGTACATTAATTGATATGAAAAATTTACCTAAAAAACTCTTTTTTTAGAACTTCTAAATTTGAGTTTCTTAAAAAGTTGTATTTTAACTGTCAACAAGTTATATCTATTAAAAATATACTTTCTTTATTTTATAACCAAACACCCATTTTTCTTTAAAAGAACTTTTGTGATAGAAAAAAGTACTTACTAACTTCCAAAAAGTCCATCCAAACGGGCAATAAATTTATTTTGATGAACTTCTAATAATAGGCTTTCTTGTATTTTAAGTTTTTTTTAGTTTTTAGTTGCGTAAGGAAAAAGGAAAAGAAAAGGAATTTTAATTGTTAATCTCCAAAATACCCCTTTCGTTGCCCACCGTATAAAAAAGGTCACAAGATAAAGCTCAAATTTGAGGGGGCGACCATGATTCCTCATCCTGACTCGGTTGGGCCCACGCTGTGCCAGATTTTATTTAAACTATCTGTCCTCCGTCACCTGCAAATTAATGATTAGCCCCCCAAATTCTTTCAAAATTTCAAATTGCACCCTTCCCTACGTATATAGACACAGCAGCCACACTCAAACCACTCTCGTAAACATCACTTCTCTATAACGCTAAACTAACAACGATGAGCCCGGTGCCTCCGGTTCCGGCGCTGTTCACCGTCACCACCATACTTGTTATTCTCTTCACCGACGTCGCTCCGGCCTCCTGCTGGCGACCATGGCACCATTCTGAACCCAACTCATCCGATCTCCTCTACGGCGCTTCCAAGAAGTATGAAGGATCATCCGAGTTCGTTCGCTTACGTTACCACATGGGTCCAGTTCTCACGGAGAACATCACTATCCACCCGATATGGTACGGCGCGTGGGAGAGGTCTCAGAAGAAGATCATACGCGAGTTCATCAACTCAATCTCAGCCGTTAATTCGAAACAACCTTCGGTCTCCGGCTGGTGGAAGACCGTACAGCTCTACACTGATCAAACCGGCGCCAACATTTCGCGGACGGTTCGGTTAGGCATGGAGAAGAATGACCGTTTTTACTCCCACGGTAAAGCGTTGACGAGGCTGTCGATACAGTCTGTAATAAAGAGCGCTGTGACAGCTTCATCTAAGCCGTTGCCGACAAATCCCAAGAGCGGGTTGTATCTCTTGCTCACAGCCGATGACGTGTACGTTCAGGATTTCTGCGGGCAGGTCTGTGGGTTTCACTATTTCACGTTCCCGTCCATCGTAGGGTACACATTACCGTACGCTTGGGTGGGTAACAGTGCAAAGCAGTGTCCAGGGGTGTGTGCTTATCCGTTCGCCGTACCACCGTACATGCCTGGGTTAAAGCCGCTAAAGTCACCGAACGGCGACGTTGGGGTTGATGGCATGATAAGCGTGATCGGTCACGAGGTTGCTGAGCTGGCAACGAACCCGTTGGTGAATGCTTGGTATGCCGGACCCGACCCGAGTTTCCCGGTGGAGATAGCTGATCTGTGTGAGGGAATCTACGGTACAGGAGGAGGTGGGTCGTACACCGGGCAGATGATAGAGGATCATGATGGTGCCACGTATAACATGAATGGGATCAGACGGAAGTACTTGGTTCAGTGGGTGTGGAATCATTTGGTCAGTTACTGTACTGGCCCGAATGCACTTGATCAGTAGTATAATTCGTACTAGTATATGATTTCTCACTTCCTTTTTATAATTAATTTTTTTATTTCTCTCATTTTGGGATGTGCGTTTCGTGGTTACGTACTTGTCGTTAAGGTAGTTATTAAGGTTGTTGTAACGTGTAATAATATCTTTTATTTTCCTCGAAATATGTCTTTTTGCACTTAAAATAATTTATTTAAAATATATAATTTATAAATTATTAAATATATTAATCCAATTGAGAACTCCTTTAAAATTTTTAATTAAATTATATTAATCATAATTATTAATACATAATTAAATAGTATATTTTTCATTAATAGCAAAAACAAATTATAATCAAAATATTAAATCTTAATTTATGATTTTTATGAGGAAATTAAAATAAAAATAAAAACAGAAATTAAGTCTCTGTTTAGTTGGGCTGATAATAATAGAATTTTTATCAGTAAAGCTTTTTTTAAGATCTTTTCTTAGAATTCTTTTTAAGAAGCCAATTGACTGTTTGATTGTCATTTAAAAAAGAGCTTCGTAGATTTGACAACGTAAAAATAAAAAAATTTTAAATTTTAACTATGTTTTATTTTATAATAAAAATTATTTCTGCATATAAATATCATTTAAAGTATATTATACAATACGTAAAGCATGATATATTAATTATTATATAATTTTAATCCATATGAAACATAAATGAAAATATATCTCAATAAATTTTTATATGGATTATAACATAAGTAAAATTAATATTAAAAATAAATATTAAAACATATAAAAAAGTCAAATAATATTATATAGCTCTCAAAATAAACGTGAAGATAGATTTGTGAGTATTATGAAAATTATGTGTAAAACATCAGTGAAAAGAGACTAAGTACCTATTTGGTTTCGTTTTTGGAGGGTGAATAAGCACTTTTTTTTCACCACAAAAGCTAGTTTTAAGAAAATTGAGTGTTTGACTGTAAATCTAAAAGCACTTTTTAAATAGAAAAAGCATTTTTAAAAGCTAAAATACAACCTTTTAAGAAGCTCAATTTTGAAGCTTTTTAAAAAAGCTCCTTATTTTAGCTTTTTCGAGTGGACTTTACCTTTATAATTTCTAACGTTAACGTTTATAACATTTGCAGTAAACAATCTCTCTCTTCCAGCGTTTAAAGAACCTCTATGGAAAGCTAACCAATCTCTGTCTTCTCTTTGCCTCTACTCTCCGATCTTGTCCAATCTTTTTATGGTTAATTTTTTTTAATCTCGATTTCCTCCTTTATGTTGCAATTTATTTTCTCCTTTTTTTAAATATTAATTAATGCTTTGTTTCACCTACTCAGGAGGAGCTTATCTGATGCGATTTTGAGCTTCAAGATCGATCTTTTGAGGTTATGAAAGCCAAGGGTCTATCTCCTAATTTCTGGAATTGTATGATTTTGATTCCATATATCTATAATCAGAGGATGATGGAAGATGCAATTGACTGTTTTGATGAAATGGTTGATTTTGGGTGTGTGCTAGATGCTCCAGTTTATACATGCTTGATCACAGGTTTTGGAAATCAGAAGAGTGTGGATATGATTCATGAATTGTTGAAGAAGATGAAAGAAATAGTTTGCCCTTGCAACCAATTTTTATTTGTATATTTAGTTGTATAAATATTTTATTTATTCAATAAAAGGCATTCTTTATCTTTATGTATTTGATAATTATTTAATTATTAAAGTGTGGAAATACTTAAACAAACATGTGGGTGCTTATTAGAGAATAAGTTCACTGAATTGAATCAATTATGAGAATCCTGAATGGAGCATTACATGTGTGTCTGTGGATTATCTCATTATGATGGTTATATAATTAATCTTTAGACTTGAGAATACCAAAGTTGTCTCATGTAGGAATTACTACGTTTTGATGTTATTTAACTATTCTTGGAGTAGTTCAATTCGATAGTTATTAGATATAGTATGAATTATGTGGAGATAGTTGAGTATATCAATAAAGAATTCGTTCTCCTAAAGTAATTAGGGATAATGTTTTGTTGTTCTTGATTAGTAATGATTTTTAGAATCTCTGGCCAGAGTAAATTGAAAATTGGAAAAGTTGTTTTCAAATATCAATTATAAATCATTTACTAATTAGCAAGAACGAATATAATTGGATTATTTAGAGTAGACACGAATTCCATACTCTAATTCCAATTGGATCATTAGATGACGAAAGGATTAATTTATACAAGATAACCATGCATAGACAGGTTAAGTCAAACCATTTTGACATTCCTAATATTTGGGTGGTCATAACATATTGCTAGATGTCAATCATAATCTAGGATTATAAATTGTTTAATTAGAAAATTAAAGATAAATTAAAAGGAGTTTTAATTTATCTGATTCTAATTATGAATTAGAATTAGAATTTATAATCATGGCCAACATGTTAGGAACCTAATGGGTCACACATAAAAGGTCTATAAAGGAGAAAGTGAAATTTGGATTAAGTTGGACTTAATTGAGAAGTTTTAGAATCTTTAAGGGTCAATATGTGATATTTGATCTTATAAGGATTAATTTATAATTATAATTAAAGTTTGACTTTGGTTGTAGTTTTAATAAAATCCAAGGATATGAAAAATAAGATTTTTCATATAAAAGAAAAAAAGAAATCATACAATTTTTCCTCTCAAATTCGATTTGAGTTTTCTCTAAATAGATCTGTGGATACTGTTAGAGGTCGAACGATTGAACAGCTTGTGGATTGACAGATTCAAAGAAACGAAAAATTGTAACACGTAATCGAAATAAGTTAGTAGAGTTTTGCCAATTTTTTGTTTTGTGTTTCTAATTTAATTATGTTAAAGTTGATTCTATGGAAAAAAAAATTTATATCATTTCGGCTGCACTAAGATTTGATCTTGCATTTTTTTCTAACAGTGGTATCAGAGACACCTTTAACAGTTTTATTTTCGATTCATATGCTTGATTAAATTTTGATTTGGTTATAATATGCAAAGTTGCATATTTTTCGTTGAACCTGTTTTCGTTGAAAATGTGTTTTTCGAAAGCTACTGTGGTTCTACACGTTTATTGTATGTATAAGTGTTTCTGCTACCTACACTTATGTATCGTTCATGTTCTACGTGTTTAATCATTTTATGGAAAATTATGTTTCTTATTCCTGTTCATTCGAAAGTGTTTCTCGAAGAAGGTAGGACATGTTTTATGTGTTAGTAGACTGTTGTTAACGCTTGCTTTACTATGTCTGGAAAAGATGTAAAATGGTTACATGGTTTTCTGGAGATGTGGAATGCGATTCATGTGTTTCTAGAATCTGGAAATGTTTCATGGGTTTTTGGAACTTATTTTTATTTTGATATTTGATGCATCTATTTTTCCATTTGTGTGATATTTCTTGAAAATCAGACGTAGAGTTGCATATGTTAATGACAAACGAAGAGTTGCATGCATGCGTTATTGTTGTGTCTTTTTCTGCATAACTGAATAATAGAATTCGTAACCAATGGTCTTTTTCAAGTCCAGTTTATATTCAATGCATAACGTATGCTTTGGGTTATTAACTGCAAACGGTTGCATGATAGACAAAGGTTACTGATCATTTACCCAAGCATTTATGTCCATTATATCAACCTTCTTTTAATGTTTCAATGGCCATTTTATTCATTGCTTTTTATTCAAACTTAATGCTTCAATGAATGTTGTTATATGTTTGATTAATGAGTTTTCTTGTGCTTCATAGTGGATGAAGAATAGGACTACTGGAGGCTGTAGTAGCCATCGATGGTTAGAGAACCACCACTCTAGAGAGTTTTATCTCTCTAGAGTTTTATGTATATTAATAAGTTTGTTTATAATGGAACCAACAAGGAAGCCGTGAAAAAAGACCAAACAAATCCCTCGAAAGCACATCTCATGACTGACATCGGATCTAAGGCAGACGTGGGCAGTGTGGCTTCCACCACTGGTGCTGCTTCCAATGAGATGGCTGATAATCTCCATCGGAGTAGTAAGAAGGTCAAGCGTTCCGCTGAAGATGACCTGGGTCTGGAGTGTGTAGCTGATGTCGAGATGGAAGCTCGTGAGGACTTGGGTCGTAAATGCTCTTACAAAGACACACTTACTGGGGGTTCTTCGGCTATCCCCGCACCGAAGGCTGAGTTTCCTGCCGTGGTTTCTGATGAGGAATTAGACCCAGAGGAGTTGGATGACCCAGATTGCCCCACTATCCACCTCACTACTACTGACAAACAGCGTATTCGGCGTGTCTGGGAACATACGTTGATTGTCAAACTTTTGGGCAGGTGAATTGGTTACCGGTTCCTTGTGGTGTCCTTGAAGAAACAATGGAACCTACAGTATGATGTGGTCCTGGCTGATTTGGAGAATGAATTTTATTTAATCTAGTTTCATTGTCTACAAGTTTATCGCCTAGTGCTGGAGGGCAGTCCTTGGATGGTGGCGGATCACATCCTCACTGTAATGCGCTGGCGCCCAAACTTTGATCCCTTTGCCGCGTACATTGACAAAGCTACCGTGTGGGTTCGAATTCCTCACCTTCCGTTGGAATACTATGATCGCCTTATCCTGACTCGAATTGGGAATAAATTGGGTCGGACGATGCGGGTTGATGAGAGAACTGTGGCCAGTACGCGGGCAAAATATGCCAGAATCAGTGTGGAGGTGGATTTGAATAAACCGTTGATTGCTAAGTTCCGTTTGCGTCATCGAATCTGGAGGGTGGAGTATGAAGGACTGCATTTGGTGTGCTTTGGATGTGGTACGTATGGATACCACCGAGATAACTGCCCTCTGGATCGATCAGAGGCGGTAGCGCCGGGCAATGATGAGGCCATTCCCCCACCACCAGTGGTGCCCCCCCCCCCCCGGCAGACCCTCCTCCGCACCCGGAGATTTTCGAGACTTACGGCGCTTGGATGTTGGTCCAACGAGCGAGCCGTCCCCGTACCCGTCCTCCTGCCTCACGAGGTCGCTCCACAGCTCCAGGTGGCACAGCTGCGAATGGACGTGGGGCTGTAGCGCCAGCTGCCCCGATGGGACTCCCGGACAAAGGTACGGACTTGCAGGGCTCTCGATTTCACCTTTTAACAGACCATGCTCCTACTCCAGACAGTAGACCTGCAGCCGCCGACAATTCGTCTCGAGCTTTGGAATTGCCCCAGCCTCATTCCAGTAAAATTATACGAGAAATCGTGAGTGGTAACGGCTTCCTTTTATCTGCTGGTCAAGCGGCTCTCCCAGGCCTAGATAGTAATTCTCGCAAGCCCACTTCTGAAACTACGAGTCGGACCCCAGCTCTTCGGTCTGGTGGCCCTGGCGGTCCAAGTCATCCCTCGCCCAGCGAGCCCATGCCGCGAGACTCCTCCACACCCACGTCCCTCTGCATACACCCCATGCAAATTGATACGTCCCTCTAACATTCCACTTCCCATGCTCTAAATTCACCCCTAGGTCCCCCACACTTGGCTCCTGGGTGTGTGTTGCCCCTGCCTGACTGCCCTCCGGACCCTCCTGATCTGATTGTGGCCGAGCGTCAGTCTGAATCTGTCTCTCCCATTGCTGCAATGTCGGACGGTTCTGTTGTCCTTGAAACTCCTCTCGAGCAGGGGGAAGGTCTGACTGGGACAAAGGATGTAGACCGCCTGTCTGTTGGTCCATGTGCGTCACCCACGGTTTAACGTGGTTTTGCCTCACTCCCTCAATGATTAAGTTTCTCTACTGGAATTGTCGCAGAGCAGCTTCTATGGAATTCCGAGCGGTGCTCAAGGATTTTGTCTCTGTGCATCAGGTTGATACAGTGGTTCTTGCGGAGCCTAAGATTAGTGGGACACGTGCCACTTGAGTCACTCGGCAATTGGGTTTTCGTAATGTGTTCCGTTTGGATTCTCAAGGCTTCTCAGGAGGGCTGTGGCTTCTTTGGAAAGACACTCTTGATACGGTTACTGTTGTTGCTAGTGGCTATGGTTACATACACCTCCGCATCTCCAGACGCAATGGATGTGTATGGTTCTGCACTTTTGTGTACGTCAACCCTGCGCCTATCCTTAAGGCCGAGTTGTTTCAGTCTCTGGCGGACCTTGCGGGTTCGACAACCCTCCCATGGCTGCTGGTGGGAGATTTTAACGAAATGCTAAGACCTGAGGAAAAATTAAGGGGCGCACCTTTTGACTTCTGACGTAGTGCGCAGTTTCAACAATGGGTGCATGACTGTCGCCTGATCGACCTGGGTTTCAGTGGACCAAAGTTTACTTGGCGCGGTCATGAGAGCCACCCCTATGGTCGAGTTTTTGAACGATTGGATCGTGCCTTCGGTAACCTTGCTTATTGCTCCGCCTTCCCGTTGACAACTGTTCGGCACTTACCTCGTGTCCGGTCGGATCACCACTCAATTTTGGTCTATATTGAGCCTCCGCACTATCAGCCTGTTGGAGAGAAACCTTTTCGTTTTGAATTAGCATGGACTACCCATCCCGACTTCTCTAGCCTACTCATGAGTCATTGGGATGTCTCGGAATCCCTCCCATTTATGCTCTTTCGATGGCAATCTTGTCTGCGAGCCTGGAACCGCGATGTGTTTGGACATATCTTTCGCCACAAAAAATGTGTACTAACACGAATTGGAGGGGTCCAGCGGGCCCTGATGCTTCACCCTAACCCTTTTTTGCTTCATTTGGAGGTGCGACTTCAGGCCGAATATCGCCTCATTTCCCGGCAGGAGACCTTGCATTGGTTTTAAAAGTCTAGGATGGATTGGCTATGTTTGGGTGACATAAATACAAGATTTTTTCACGCTTCCACTACAGTACGCCGGCGGCGGAATCGCATTGACGCGCTCCGGGATGATACGGGTCAGTGGATTTTGGAGCCCGCCGAATTACAAGCCCTAGTCCTGCGATTCTTTCACACTTTGTTTTCTGAAGAGGTTGCACGTCGCCCTCCTTTCCCTCTCCATGACGGATTTCCGCCTGTCCCTTTTGAGATTTGGAATGCCATGACCATGGAGGTGACGGAGCCGGAAGTCAACCACGCTCTTTTTCACATAGGTGCCCACAAAGCGCCTGGCCCGGATTGCTTCCATGCCCACTTTTTTCAGTCCCAGTGGAGTCTGGTGAAACCTAATGTCCTCCATTTGGTGCGTCAGGTGTTCTATGACCCTTCCCATCTCCAGGACATCAATAAGATGTTTATCTCCCTCATCCCGAAATGCGAGTTTCCAGAGCAAGTCTTGCAATTTCGGCCTATCGGGTTGTGTAATGTGAGCTACAAGATTGTTTCCAAAATCCTGGTGCAACGTCTTCAAGCCGCCCTCCCCTCTCTCACTGGTCCCTATCAGAGTAGTTTCGTTCCGGGGCGCCATATTTCGGATAATATAGTCGTCACGCAGGAGATTGTGCACTCGTTCCGTCGACTCCAGGGCAAGAAGGGATTCATGGACATTAAGGTCGATTTGGATAAGGTTTATGATCGCCTAAACTGGAACTTTCTCCGGGATACTCTTCAAGTTGCTGGTTTCCCTGGTCCTTTGGTGACTCTAATTATGGGTTGCGTTTCCACGGTTCAGATGCAAGTGCTATGGCAAGGAAGCCCTTCTTCTGCTTTCCAGCCTACTCGGGGCCTCCGACAGGGAGACCCCTTGTCTCCCTATCTGTTTGTTTTGTGCCTGGAGTGCCTTTCCCACTTAATTGAGACACGGGTGCGAGCTGGCCACTGGAAACCTTTCCGGTTCGGTAGAAATGGCCCACAAAATCTCCCATCTTTGTTTTGCTGATGACATGGTTTTATTCTCCGAAGCTTCTGACGACCAACTCCGTGAGATCCTGTCCTATTTGGCTCTTTTCTGTGACGCTTCTGGCCAGCGAATTAGCGCACGTAAGACCAAACTTTACTTCTCCCCCAATGTTTCCCCGACTGTTTGTGGTACCATTGGGAGTCTCTTCAGTTTCGCTTAGACCTCTGGGCTCGGTACGTATTTGGGGGTCCCATTACTTCATCGGAGAGTCACCAAAGCCACTTATTCTCATATTCTTCTAAAGGTGCAAGCTCGGCTTTCGGGGTGGCAAGCAGAGGGTCTTTCAATGGCGAGACGGGTTACACTATGTCAATCAGTTCTGGGGGACCTTCCTCTATATACTATGCAGACTGCTGAAATCCCAAAGGGTTTGCTACATGACATGGACAGGTCATGTAGATGGTTTATTTGGGGCTCCTCTGAAGACCGTCACCGCATGCATCTTGCGGCCTTGGGTTGAAAAATCTGAGTGCCATGAATGCAGCAGCTCATATGAAGCTTAGGTGGTCAATTCTTATGGAACCGCACAAGCTCTGTAACTAGGTCTTTCGTGCAAAATATAAAATCGATCGGTTCCTCCAGCATGAGCTGACTATTCCTTCTGCGGCGTCTCCCCTGTGGCGTAGTATCTATGCGACATTTCCGATGCTAATGGCTGGGGCTAAATGGACGGTGGGGAATGGGACTCAGGTTCGCTTCTGGTTTGATCATTGGGTACCCCGGGTGACTGGAGCTTTACTCTCTTACTCGGTTCGCCAGGTTCTAGCGGACCATTTAGCCCCCACAGTCCGTGATTATGTGGATTTTCGAGGCAACTGGGCGTGGGCCGAGCTTAGGGACTTTCTTCCCCACTAGTTCCTCTTACACATCGCTGTCGTCTTCCCACCTCGGCCTTCCCAGGCGGCTGACCAGTTATATTGGTCTCATGAACCTTCTGGTAACTTCACTACCCGTTCTGCCTATCGCCTGTTACGCCAGCATGAGTGATCGCCACGGAGCCCCGTCTGGCAGTTGATCTAGGCCTGGCAAGGGCCGAAGCGTATCCAAATGCATTTGTGGCTTGTGGCCAAAAACCGCCTTATGACTAATGGCCTGCGCTTTCAACTCTCACTCACTGACTCGCCAGCCTGCGTGGATTGCCCACTGCATGAGGAGTCTTTGGCACATGTTTTTCGAGACTGTTGGAGGGCGAGAACAATTTGGAACCAACTTATTCATGGCAGTCTCCAGCAGTAGTTCTATTGTAGCGATTTTCCCTCTTGGCTGGAACGAAACCTTCAAGCGCCGCTTGGGACTTGCAATGCCGACTATTGGCCTTTGGTGTTCGGCGTGGTGCTTTGGAAGCTGTGGACATAGCGCAATGAGTGGTGTTTTAACCCCGGCGCATCCACTACCCATCTCATAGGTGAAATTCACTCATTCATGCGCGACGCGTTGCTGGCCTAGCAGCTCCAGAAGGATGTCTTGCCCCCCTCTGCCCAGCACTGTCGACTCCTTGAGGTTTGTTGGCCGAAGCCCAGCGAAGGTTGGGTGAATTTGAGCACGGATGGCTCCGCCAAAGGGAACCCTGGCCTGGCGACGGTAGGTGGTCTTCTCCGAGATGCTGGCGGGCGTTGGCTGGTTGGCTTCGGTGCACTTTTGGGGTGTTGTTCTGCTTTACAGGCTGAATTTTGGGCAGTTTATCATGGCATATCTCTGGCGTGGTTTCATGGTTATAATCGGGTGGATTTAACTATAGATTCTGCGTTGGTGGTGTCCAGTCTCACAAGGGCAATGCAGCGGGACGTTCATCCATTGCAGTCAGCTATCCGAGAGTTGTTGACTAGAAATTGGGTGGTTCGGGTGCGACATATTTTTCGGGAAGCCAATCACTGTGCAGATTGGTTAGCTGCTTATAGCTATCGTCTCCCTATTGGTGTCTATTGGTTTAGTGAGCCTGTTGAGGGTCTATTGTCGCTCCTGTTTGCGGACTCTGTTGGGGTGATCTTGCCCCATGTCACTGCTATGTAATTTCTTTCTTTTGGGCGTTTGCCCCGTTTCGTTGAACAAAAAAAAAGTTTGTTTATAATGATACAGATGAGGTAGAGTGCCTTGAGGTAGTTTGAAGGTAGAGCTAACAGAATAAGTTGTTATTCTGGTTCTTTATAAAAAAATTGCAGAAGTTGGTTAGCTGCACGCACCCCATCTGCGGAGAAGCACGTCTCCTGGCTTGTGGGGCAGGCCGCATGCCTGCTGGCACAGCAGGCCAAGAGTTTTTTTTAATTTTTAATTTAAATTTTCAAATGTTGATTAATTAAATTAAATTTTTTAAAAAATCTCAATCTATTTCTCATAATTAAATTATGTCAAATAAATTAATATAATGAGATTATATTATTTCGAATGAGATTTTATTTTATTTTATTTTAAATCCCTCATTAAAATATTAAATACATGTTTAGAACATGAATAATGCCTTCCATTATTATAGGATTAAATCAGAATTTTGTTTATTGTAGGCTTGTTGAGTAAGCTCAAGACCGCTTTAACTCGAGCATGTTTAGTCTTATAACGATGGGTTTTACTTAACTAAATTTGTATGTTTTGGATGAGTAAACTCGTGATCATATTGATTTAGAGGCAAGGGTTGGATAATATTATTAGATATGTTTATGACAAAGAGTTGTCTCCTAACAGATCTAGGAACCACCTAGGATGTGATTGATAAAATGTTATCTACCTAATTTAATTTAATTGGTTTGTTGAGTAAACTCAAGATCAATTAAATTAAAATGGGATCTTAGCCCACTAGGAAATTATTTGATAATTTCTCGAATTAATAGTGAGGGTTATTAATTTGTTTAAAATAGTGGGAGTAACTAAATTTCAAAAGTCCTTATTTATTTGGTTTTACGGAATAAACTAATTTATGTTTTTTTATGAATTAGTTTTTGAAAATGAGTACGAACTTATCCCTGAGGAGCATCATGGATGCAAACAAATTGACTGGACCAAATTTTTCTGCCTGGTTGCGTAACCTTAAAATTGTTTTAAGGCAAGAGAAAAAATTGTACATTCTTGACACTGAGTTTCCACCTGAACATGCACAAGATGCTGCCAATGAGGATTGGGAATATTATCAAAGATATATAGATGACAATGAGCAAGTAAAATGTATGACGTTAGCCAGCATGTCTCTCGAGCTTTAGAGGCAACATGAAAATATGAATGCAAGGGAAATGTTTCTGCACCTTCAAGAGTTGTTTAGTGCTCAGAGTCGGGTGTAGAGGTTTGAGACTACGAGAGTTCTGTTTCAATGTCGGATTGCTCCTGGATCATCAGTGGAAATTCATGTTCTACAAATGATTGGCTACATTGAAAAATTCAGCCAATTGGGGTATGACCTGAACCTCGAGTTGAGCTTTGATTTAGTCCTCCAGTCTCTTACCCCGAGTTTTTCTCAATTTATTATGAGCTTCCACATAACTAAAAAGGAAATATCATTGGCTGAATTACTTAACATGCTCAAGACTGCTGAGGGATGCCTTAAGAAGGAATCCGGTCCTGTTCTTATTGTTGGCTCTTATTCTTCCAAGAATAAGGGTAAGACCCTTAAGAAGAAGAACAAGAACAAGAACCAAATGACTTCTGCTAAAGTAGAAAAGCCAGAAGATGGTGTCAAGAAGAAGAATGACAAGGGCACCTGTTTCCATTGTGGCGTAGCTGGACATTGGAAGAGGAACTGCAAAGCTTATCTTGCCAGCTTGAAGGAAAAGAAGTTAAGCGAAACTTCAACTTCAGGTTTGTTTATGATTGAAATCAATCTTTCTACTTTTGTATCACAATCTTAGGTATTAGATACCGGATGTGGTTCTCACATTTGTAACAATGTGCAGGTACTGACAGATAGTAGAACGTTGAGAAAGGGTGAAGTGGACTTACGAGAAAAGGTGAAGTGGACTTACGAGTTGGTAATGGAGCAAGAGTTGCTGCATTAGCTATTGGAACTTATAGTTTAGCTTTACCTTCTGGTCTTGTACTTGAATTAAATAATTGTTATCATGTTCCTGTCATCACAAGAAACATTATTTCTATTCCATGTTTAGACATGAATGAATTTGTTTTCAATATTAAGAATAACAGTTGTTCTTTTTATAAAGATGATATTTATTATGGATCTAGTATGCTTACAAATGGTTTGTATGAATTAGATCTTGAAATACCAATTCTACAAATAAATAACAATAAAAGGAGATTAAGTGACCAAAATCCTTTTTATTTATGGCATTGTAGGTTAGGTGATATTAATCAAACAAGAATCACTAAGTTACATAAAGAAGGATATTTTGATCCTTTCGATTATGAATCATATGAAACTTGTGAATCTTGTTTAAAGGGTAAAATGACTAAACTTCCCTTTAGTGGAAAGGGACAACGTGCTAATGAGTTGTTAGAGCTTATACGTTCAGATGTACGTGACCCTATGTCTACTCAAGCTAGAGGTGGATTTTCATATTTCATAACATTTACAAATGATCATTCAAGATATGGTTATGAGTATTTAATGAAATACAAGTCTGAAGCCTTTGAAAAGTTCAAAAAATTTAGACTTGAAGTAGAAAAACAAACTGATAAGAGTATTAAGAAACTTAGATCTGATCGAGGTAACGAGTACTTTGACCATGAGTTTCTTAGTTACTTAAAAGAGAATGAAATTCTCTCACAATGGACTCCGCCTGGAACTCCATAACATAATGGGGTTTTTGAAAGGAGAAACCGTACTTTATTAGATATGGTACGTTCCATGATGAATTATGCAGTTCTTCCAATTTCATTTTGGGGATATGCTCTTAACACTGTTACTTACCTATTAAACAAAGTTCCATCCAAAACTGTTGACAAGACTCTATATGAGATATAGACTGGTAAAAGACCAAGGTTGTCACACTTAAAAATTTGAGGATGTGATGCTTACGTGAAGCATGCAATGTCTGATAAGCTTGAAGCTAAA
>JAOTAX010000007.1:27453571-27486314 GCA_025629825.1 Erythroxylum guanchezii
TTCTGTCCACTGCAATCAAACACATTTCTGTCATCGAGACGGAGACAGAAATTTCTGTTCTGTCCTTCACAACCAAACACCTCACTGTCTCCAATTCTTGTTCCGTTCTGTCTCCAAATTTTTGTTTCGTTCCGTTTTCAGCTATCGGAGACAGCAACCATACGCAGCGTTAATAATACTAATAAAGTTTTTTTTTTCACTAAATTTGAAAACCAAAAATCCAACTAGCAATTTATGCCAGTTCTTGCAGAAACTAGCTTACAGGTATTCCTGCTCTTGCATGAAACTAGCTTATACAGGGAATTAAGCATTCCCGACAACCTACGGTGACACAAAATCATACGTTGCAAAACACAAGCACTCGGTTTATTCCATAGGTGTCCACTAACGTGGACTATTGTTTAGTAAGGTTCAACTGGTGCTCTGAACTTCGATCCAGCATAGACAGCTGCAGACCCAAGCTCTTCCTCTATCCTCAGAAGCTGCAATGGGACAACACAACAAAAAGTAATCAGCAAGAGAGAAACTACATACTCTAATGAAGTTTTGACGGTGCAAAGTTAGTTCATTGACCTGATTGTATTTAGCCAGACGCTCTGATCTACAAGGAGCTCCAGTTTTGATCTGACCCTGCATTTGGATGAGCAGAGATAGTAGGAAAAGCATAATATCAAAATGAAAGACAGGTCACCCGGAAACTATTCGAAAACTTACAGTCGCTAATCCGACTGCGAGGTCAGCGATGAAAGTGTCCTCAGTTTCACCACTGCAGATAGCAACGAAAAATGTGGTTTTAGCACAATTCCGGAGTGATGGGACAGAATTATGAAGTGTGTGCAAAAGAAGAAAAGGTTCACCTCCTGTGACTTGCCATGACACCCCAGCCAGCTCGTTTAGACATTTTCACAGCTTCAATACTCTCAGTTACAGAACCAATTTGATTCACCTGCCAAGTTATTGAAGTCATGTCAACTTTTTGCAGTTCTGCGTTCCAAATTATTGGAAGTAAGCCCGGAGCAAACTGATGCAACTCCTGACCAAAAGCTAAGAATTACTACCTTCAGCAGAAGGGCATTGCAGGTCTTCTCCTTAATTGCTTTCTCGACACGCTGTAGCAAGGACAAAATATTGAATGTCGAAGAATAATAGTATAGTTTCTAGCTTATGTCATCATAATAAACCACAACCAGTATAACAGGACCAATTTTCCAATATTCCCTAGCTATAGATTTCACCTTTGGGTTTGTTACAAGAAGATCATCTCCAACAATCTGTACTCTTTCACCGATTTCAGCCGTCAACTTAGCATAGTGCTCCCAATCGTCTTGATCAAATGGATCCTCGATTGACACAATTGGATAATCAGTCACAAAAGCTTTGTAAACGTTCTTCAGACTGTCTCCCGATATCTTTTGTGATCCGTCGTTGTTCTGCATCAGAAATAGTCACAATTGTGATTAGAAATCTTATATGTTAGAAGAAAGGTGGATTTCATACCGATGAAACCACACGGTCAAGTGGTTTAATACCTCTTCCTTGAAATTCAAGTCGTAGGTCTTGTCGTTGCCATTGTAGAACTCTGAAGCAGCAACATCCATCCCGATAACAACCTGCCAGGAGACCCATGAAAACAAATGAGATTATCAAGGACACTAATGATATATGACGATCAACTAGGGATGGCCCAGCCCAAAATGTCAGGAAGACAGAATCCCTTCATTTTGGGGTTTGGCCAAACCGGATTCCAGCCTGTTTGCCAACCCTATGATCAACAGATATGAGACTAACCTCTCTTGTATATCCAGCTTTAGCAATGGCCGTCTTCAACAGTTCTAGGCCCTCTTTATTTTCCTGAAAATAAGAAAAAGAAATGTTAGAACATTAATATAATTAACCACTTTAGGTAAAACAGACGCCAAGAAAAAGCTCAATATTACAATTCCCAGTCAAGCTAAAGCAAATACCAATTGTTATAAGCCATCATTGCATGAGATTATTGCGATTGATAGAATTTGTTTCACATGCAGAGAATTCACCTGAATGAAAAGCTGTCCAGAAATCACAAACCTGAATGTTAGGAGCAAAGCCACCTTCATCACCAACATTAGTTGCATCTTGTCCATACTTTTTCTTTATTACACTCTGCAAAACAAACACAATCAGGTCAATAGTCATCCATTTGATTATTCAACCTAAATTATCAGACTTGTTCAAGTTAACTTAGTCATGAAAGAATATCAACCTTCAGGTGATGATATACTTCTACACCCATCTTCATGGCTTCCTTGAAAGATGATGCTCCAACAGGTAGAATCATGAATTCCTACAAGAAGAAAAGTTCCAAGAGCATATATAAATCCCCAGTCAGGAACGGGGATAAAAGATACCATTTCATCAGTAGCAGATAAAGATTTTATGTTATCCTTAAAGAAAAGTTATCCCATCAAAATTACCTGCATCGCCAGCTTATTGCCTGCATGGGAACCTCCATTAATAACATTGAATGCAGGTACCGGTAAAACCAAGGTCTTGTTCCCGGCAAGATTTGCAATATGCTGCATGTATATGACATGACAACCTTGAAACTCTTAATAATTGCAGTAAAACGAATTGAACAGCAAACTACACCACAACAAGTACCTGGTAAAGAGGAATCTTCTTAAGAAATGCACCTGCTTTGCAGACAGCAAGTGATACCGCCAATATAGCATTTGCTCCAAGCTAAATCAAAAGTGGAGAACATTAACTAACATAAAAGGTTGGGCGAAACTAATCAAAGCAAAACATGTGCAAAAACCAACTTTAGGACCCACCCTACCTTCTGTTTACACCAGCCCCATTCATTAACTGTACCATCAAGCTGTTGAACCATGAAATTATCAATCTGAACCTGCTCTGTTGGGTCCTGGAAATCACGACCATATAGATAAATTGTTGTCACCACTATTCGATCACTAGTTGACCAAATAAACAGCTCAAGTTCAAGTGACTATCTTACCTTGCCAATCAAGGCCGGTCCAATGATAGAATTCACATTCTCCACAGCCTGAACAATGTCAAGAAACCCAAAAGGTTAAAAACTAGAAGAAGAAAATCATTATCAGATTCATCCACTCCAATCAACACAGATAATAACAGCAGGATTCTTAAACATAACATACACAAGACGGATTCTTTATGATCCAGGAAACTAATCGAATGGAGTAAATTCCCACAACAAGGAGAGAACTCACAGACGCGTACCTTAAGCACACCTTTTCCAAGATAATCCGATCCTCCATCTCTCAACTCCAGAGCTTCGTAGATACCTTTCAGACAAAACCAAACGTGACTAAGCAAGCCATTATACAGTCCATTCACTAAAAAGACCAAAATATAAGAAGGGGTTTTATTTTCATTTTTTTCCATTTCCTTCTTCATTTACCAGTTGAAGCCCCACTGGGCACAGCAGCTCTCGCCACAGTTCCATCGGAAAGTTTGACGTCAACCTGTTGAAACCCCAGACCCACAGAACTTCTCGGTTACCCACATTGTTCATAAGCTCGAAAAGGAACCCAGATAGAAAAATCATACTCATGTAGAGAGCAGAGATCAATCAAAACAACAATGATCCAACTTGAAGCAGTTTCATACAGTTTTCTTTTTTCTAAAAAGAAGAAGACTTTGCGGCTAAAATGGAGCAGAAGAACTCACTTCAACGGTGGGATTTCCACGACTGTCGAAAATCTGTCGGGCTTTGACGAGCTGTATGGTTGCCATTGTCGTGTTACTTCGAGGCAGCTTTCCTTTGGTCTTCTCAAGCTTCGTGCTTCTTGTGTAGTTTCATTTAAAGGACCTGGTAACTAAACGGAGGTAGAATCTCATCCGTTGATCTTAGTGGGTGTGGACGGTGGATGATCGGTTTCTTGGGAATCACGTGATGTCATGATGGTTAAGTGGGCCCTCGTTGAATCCATTGGTTAGAGAATATTCTTACAATGGGCGCCTCGCGTTGTTGATTTTGAATTCCAAAGGTGCTGTCTTCTCATATCTAGAATCTCAACTAGTCTATTTTCAGGCGGCGCCTGGCTGAAGAAAGTCAATAAAAAGTTAGGAACGAATATAGTAAATAATTAAAATAAATATAATCATTATAATTATGATCTTAATTGACAATCAGTTGATTGTATTAGCTGTTAGCTGATAGCTGAGTTTATTAACTGATTTAACCCGTAGATTGCATTAACTGTTTGATAGAGATGTTTGATAAAATTAGCTATTTAGCATTAGCTGTTTATGTGTAAAATGACTTATGAGAACATGACTATTAAAAAAATGTAAGGATATGAATATTATATATCTTAGTATTTTGTTGGATATTCTTAATAAAGAATAATAAATTATTTAATAAATTAATAATTTAGAGTTAAATAAAATTTTTAATCTAATCAAAATTTAATATTGTCTCTCTAACGATAATATGTAAACAACCACTCTTTTTTCATTCTATAGCCATTGAACTCTTCCGAGACCCATCAACTAAGCATCCCGTAAATTTTTACTTTTGGATTTTATTTATTTTATTTATTTTTATTATTAAAATTAGAAAAATATTTATTTATTAACTAATTTTTATAAATTAATAAATAAAATTTTAAATAATTAAATTAATTTTAATTTAGTGATATTGTTATTATTATTACAGGAACATTAGAAGTAGTAATAACCCATAACTTTGAGCCCAAACGTCTTTAAGGCCCATTTGAGATTTGAGTTCCCTTTCTCTTTCCTAAAACTAAAACCCTAAATCGAGTTTGATAAAACCCTACAAACCGCAAACTCTCATTCTCTGAACTCTCTTCACCGACGATATTTGGAGGACTCCGGTGTACTTATCTGCTGATCTTATGGGTTTTTCATTTCAAGTTTTATTCTTTTGTGCTTTTTCTCCGTTCTGCCTGCTTTGTTTGGTCACTTATCTGTAAGATTACATCTAGGGTTTATTTGCCCAACTATACATTTGAATTTGGTTTGTTTATGTGGGTTATGCATTGAGGAGGAACATAAACAATCTGTTTTCTGAGCTCTTTCTGTATGTAGATGTTTGCACATTCCTTTTCCTTTTCTGTTTGTAACAGTGAATCACATGTCATCTGCGAAAACAACGGATTTTGTGAAAGTAGGGTGTTGGGTAGTATAAATTTCAACGTTCTTTTGCTGTGTTATTTCTATTGTTTTCATTTTTGTTTGTTGTTTAGTGTGCGTTTCCGCTGTAACTATTGATCTTCCTTTAGTAGATGTTAGTAATTTGTAGTGTTTATGGCGGGATTTAACATACCCGTAATTTTGTGTTACTTTTCAGGTAAATCGGAGTGCCATGATTAATAAAGATTCAGATGAGGAGCCAATGAATGATAATGGAGTGGAAGATCTCAGTGAGGAGGAGTATGAATCTGAGTCCGAATCAGAGCAAGAGCATTTGAAGTTGGCTGCACCCCAGTTGAATGCTGTATACAATAGGGATGGTTTAAATGACAAGTTTCAGGACATTAGTTGGCCAGACAATGTGGGTTGGATCCATAAGCTCTCTATCGATGTTGATCAAGAGCAAGAAGTGGATGTGAATGATGACCTGGCCAGAGAGCTTGCTTTTTATACACAGGCATTGGAGGGAACAAGGAAGGCCTTTGAGAAGCTTGAATCACTGGGGCTCCCTTTTCTTAGGCCCCCTGATTATTATGCAGAGATGGTGAAGTCAGATGCTCACATGGAGAAAGTTAAGAGTCGGCTTTTGGCTGAGAAGAGAAACATTGAGGAGGCTGAGGAGAGAAAGAAGGCTCGGGAAGCCAAACGAATAGCTAAAGAGGTTCAGTCCCAGAAGCTGAAAGAGAGGGCTGCACAGAAAAAAATGGAGATTGAATCTGTTAAGAAGTTCAGGAAAGATAGACAAAGAAGTGGGTTTGCTGGGGGTGAAAAAGATGGTGATATGGATTTTGCCTTTGAGGATGGCAAAGCATTTGAAAGATCTAGCAAGAAGAGGCCAGGGGTGGCTCCTGGAGATCGGTCTGGAGGGAAAACAAGGCAATTTGGGAAGAGACAAGTTGACAAGAAGCAAATGAAAAGAGAAAAAAGGAACTCCAAATTTGGATTTGGGGGAAGAAAAAGTTTGAGGAAACAAAACTCAGCAGAGACCACCGATGATCTTAGAAGCTTCAACAAGGGTGGTCCTGCAGGAAATAAGAAAAGGAAGAAGTGATCAACTGTCATGGTAATCTGTTCTATTCAATATTTCACTAAAAAAGTTATGGTATGAGTTATGATTACAGTTCTTGAAAGTTATTTATGCTGGAATTGCTTGTATTAACATATCAAGCTTAGCTTTTTCTTCCTGTTAACTTGAACTCAAAGCAACCTTGAGTTTTGTGCTATTAATGCACGGTGTGTTGAAAGTGGATCTTTGTTTCATTATCGATTACATTTGCTCAAGCCTTTGATTATCACTTGGTTCAGTAAGCTGTCTCATATCCTTAATGGTGTGATAAAAACCTTTGGTCTTATCGTTTCAAGTTAATCTTTTATTAAACTACCCATCTCTAACAACTGATTTGTCACAGAACTGAGAATCTAGCTATTGATTGGCACTCAAATACAGTTGCATGTCCGTTGTAAGTGATAACACTTTTTTATGAGATAGTCAGAAGTCAACATCAGGGGATGAACACTTGGAAGGCACGTGCCACTTTCTATAGCATCAGTTGGAATTTCTGTAGCAATCATGTAAAGAAGTCAACTCGTGGGGTGAACATTCCCATTTCATCTGATCTCTATAATTGTCTCCATCTGGCAGTGGTGATGTTATTCTGGTACATAAAAACAATTCCTTCACAGGTCTTCATCTGTATTGAAATTACTTGCTTATGCGAATTATTTAACATAAGATAGATTTTTGTATATCGTATCCTCTGAAAATTCATCAAATCAATGGGTTAATGCCATATGGCATGCCTCTTAGAAATAGCATGAAATGAATGCTGTAAGAATAGATTCAAAGGAAAAGTCTGGTAATTGTTAACATGATGACCCAGATTGGAGGTAGAAGTGAGGTGTATCCATGTGACGTTCTTGTCTTGTACAACGAGCTTTTTATCAACTTAATAATGGAGGGAAGATCCACGTATTAAATGCTCAAGAAGCTTCCCATCTCATGTACGTGTTTCATCGATCAATAAACAATAACAGAAAATATGTCATTTTTCAGTAACTCTCTCCATACGCTTCACCCTGTGTTCCTTTGGTTTGTCATACAAAAACCTTTCTTTCAACGCCTGAGCCTTCCTACAACAGCCATAAATAAGCTCAAATTGTACCCTTCTGCCAATTTCTCTTTGGCTTTCACAACCATGTTGACTTCTACGTTGGAACTGATCACTCGGACTGCTTCCAGCTCTCTCTTTATCTTCTGCTTCTGTAATTTTATTATACTCATGATCGTCATAGGCTCAAAATCTGGCCCGGACTTCGATCAAGGAAGCTCAATTCCTGTTTCAGTGGCCACCTGCACATACAAGAACATGAACCAAGGAAGAGAAACAGAGCGTTCAGTCGATGAAAACAGAGTGTTAACTGATAAGTCTGCAACACTATCCAGTGCCTTGATATCACCGATTGATTACAACAGTGAAAAGGACAACAGATATGGAGATGATGAACTAAGGAGAAGGATTGAAGAATTCATCGATAAAGTTAACAGGGGATGGAGAGAAGAATTAATGAGGACACCTAGAAGTAATCATAGCTAAGGAATTGGAGGATCATCCTTGCGCATCAGTACTCTCAACTCGATTAATGGTGGAGAAAATCTGGGCCCGTTTCCTGACGCTTGGAAACATAGATATAACAGCTTCATCTGAACATATGTGCCAGTTGTCTATGCTAACTTCCCATGTTCTTGGAGGTCTTTTTTTAACATGTAGAATAGAACAGTGCTTTGAATAATAAAAAGAAAATGAGATTGGCCTGTTGTCTTATAGTTTGAAACTTTAGCTTGTGTATATTCCTTGTGCTTGCTGTAAAATTAGCCACCAATTCTCTCACTTAAGGTAAGAGTAACATTAGAGATGATCATATGTTACAGCCAAAGAGCGAGACTTTTAGTTGTTCGTCAAATTGCTGGACCACAGTTTCGTGGAATAATTGTGTAGAATCTGGAGATGCCTTGATGAGGGTCAATAACTAGAAAATTTGATGCTAAACGTTTTCAGGTTCACACCAAGAAAGCAATTCCAATGCCATAATTCTAAATTCTGAGAAATCTGAAATCCAGGCATTTCACAAACACAATGTCCTCCAGTTAAGTTCATTTATGGAAGTACTCAAACAAGAAGAATGACACACAAGGATCAATACACCTAAATGCTACAACAATAACACTGACTGATCTAATGCTGTAGTTCCTACCTAAAACTAAGGAAGAAGCGTACACTTGGTGGGTTAAAACCCATATGAAGTTAAACCCTGAGATTTTTTGTCAAAAGCTATTGACTTTGATCTTAGGTGAGGTCAAGCAAGCCTGAATACTGTTTCTGCAACACAACAATGATGAGATAACCAGCACATTTGCATCCGTCAGCAAGAAACCTCGCAGTTTGACCGTTCAAGATCTCGTGATTCACGATCTCTAGATTCATCTTCAGGCGAAGTAGATTTACTGTCAGTTGCCGGGTTCTTAAAGGCCTGAAAGGGGTTGAGCGAACCTGGATTGTCTCCATGGAAGGGTGAATCAGGTAACGGAACTGGCTTTACCGCACCAAAGCCTGCTTTAATGTCTTCAGCGGTGATAATAGTGACAGCAGGCATGACAACCGGTGCAGGTGCAACTCTTTGCTTTTTATGTTTATGTTCCTGTTGGTGACCTGGGAGAAAACTGCCCACTACAACCTGATGCAAACAAAAAAGTCCACAAAAACAGGCATTAAAAGCATAACGTACAAGTTCGTGTGGTCCAGCAGAATGACTGCTAAATCATGCAATAAGTACAGCGTCTGTCTGGAATCATTATCACTATAACATCTTTGCAGCATTTCGTCATGTTCTAAATTCCGTGAAAAAAGAAGCACTTAATTTTATCAATTAAAAATCTAAAAAACGTAAAAGCATATGGCTGTAATCTATTAGCATTAAATCCAATCAAGTCCTTTTGTTTTTCTTCTTCTAAAACGATGGATACCTGCACTGGGCCAGCAGCAATTAGCAAGCCAGCTAGTCCTCCCCCAACAACACGTCCATCTGCACCTGCCAAAGAGACACTCATTCCACCAGATCTACTCTTTGTTCCTCCATTCTCAGTAGGCATAAAAGATCCAGACAAGGAAAGTATCTCAAATCGACCCTGAAAAGCTTAGAAGTGATCATATTAATGTGGAAAATAAATGGGCATGCCTTCTTATGTCCATGATGAAACAAATACTGCGGTGTATCTTGAGTCCATTTGTAAAAGGTTAGCTTGTTATTGACCAGACAATAATATCTAGAAATATATAAGACAACAACATGCTCCAAAATCCAAAATTTCCATACATATTGAAAGCCTTAATTGATAATTAAGAACAAGGGTTAAACTCATTATTCTGTTTCACATAATGCCAAAATTCTGAATTCCCACGTAACAGTTTACTGCCGCTTCAAAGATTAGAACTGGCTGATGGACACATTTAGCAAAAGACTAGTCAGCCTAAGAATAACGAGAAAAAAAGAATCCTTTTCATTCGTCCGACTCACAATAGTAGACAGGTTCTTATTGTAAGTGGAGAGAATCACATGTCCATCTTCTTAACTTCAATTGAGCATTTACAAGTTATAGTTATCAAAGCTACATTTATATTGTTTAATCTGAACTGGCTCTGTTCTTCTTGTACAAAAGGAATGGCAAGGGTGAGATCTACTCAGATGATATCATCAGTCAGTGAGCAATGGAAACTTCTTTCATGGAACTTCTCATGTTATCAACATTCACCAAAATACTAAAGTCCAATCCAGTTATATAAAAAAGGTACTACCTCATATGTTACGGTACCACCGAAGGAACTAGGTTGACGAAGTGTAACATTTGAGATTGTGCCATTTGCAGAGAGAACGCAGATAGCACGAGCTCCTTGTTGAGAAAAAGACATAAGTTTCATCGTTACATCCTATAACATCAACAAGGAAAGTGATTCAAAAATACTCCCAACATAAAAATGACATCTTAAAGTCGCCAAACATGTTTCTTGAATGAGAAGTGACTGATTAGATAATGCCCCATACAAGAAAAATATAAAGGTTGCAAAGAGGTGAACTTGACCTATATTTCATATACCGACTGATATTCAACGATAAGTTCCTTTATAGTTGTTATAGGAAAAGTGAAAGCAATCAGTTCATATTAATCCATACAGGAGATGAAACATATCATCAGGAAAAAGGATTACTGTTGACATGTTTAAAACATGTTTTCAATTTTTTTCCTGGAACAAACTCAGATGAAGAACAGTAACTTGAGTGACTTGATGCACTACACATCCTCCTATTGCATCAAGATTAACTCGGAAAAATCTCAAGACATACCTCACCAGCATTAACTGTAATCACATGAGGGGTGAAGTTCGCTCCAACAAAGTACGCAAAACTTTCACCTGAATCCAAAAGATCTTAGAAAATCAGTACAACCGTAAAACAAACCTTGCAGTTTTGAAGTGTAGCATTGTAGAACAGAAATGAAGCCAAAAGATTGGTGTGCAAAGCTGGCAAGTCAATCGAGTGAAAAACTAGATATCAGTGATTGCTCAACTAGTCGTTGACCCAACCAAGAACCGGAAAGAACGAAGTATTTGTATAACTTGGTTTTAGAATAATTAAGCTCCTCATTACAATAACATTTTGGCATAAAGTGAAACTGCTGTTTCCAGTTGACATAATTTTTTCTGGAAGTCCAAATATGGGAAACCATTTACCCCACATTGATTAGAATGAGCAGATAATATGCCAAGTAACTCTGAAGTTTTATGAGTAGTTTGACAACCATTTGCATTATTGTAACTCTAGTTCTTCTGCACAGCTTTTTCATCTTGCAGACTCAACACATTTGAAGTTGGACCCCTTATAAAATTCATAACCAGAGTCATCAGTACTAACCTATTAAAAATATTACTAGCCTAAGGCAGATCTAGATCCAGCCATATGGTCCTAGCTGTTCTTTACCCTTCCAACAAAGTCTGTCAAATTGGGAAAAACATTTCTCAGAACTATACTTTTGTTCCATTCACTGCAAGTACAAGCGTTATATACCTGTAATGTAAGAACATTAAAAAAAAAAAAAAAGATGCCTTCCCGTTACGTTATCCTCATCCATATCTTCTTCTCTCCCCCACTTGACGCGAGAAAGAAAGAATCAGAAAAGAACGGTCCCACTCTCACTCTCACATCAAACTCAAACAAAATTTCCTCTATGCTTCGGCTCCAATACCCAATACAAAACAAAGGATAAAACCTTTGACCCACATAAGACTTTGCATCATCATCAGCAACAGATAAACCCATATCACCATCGAACAGACAGATACAGGACCTCATACATAGTAAAGCAACAAACAATGTGTTCAGAGGTTACAGTCCCACGTATAATAACAGTCAAAACAATAGTTCAACAGTTGGTGAAATTATGAAAAAAGTATAAAAGAGAGACTTTTGATCTATGTACCTGGGCTTTTTTGGTATTCATAACTATGCTGCTTCTTCGTTGACTCTAGAGGCCGTCCTCTACCCCGCTTCCAAGCGGAAAACTCTCCGGTGAGAGGAACCGACGAGGATATCGGCATCGGCGACAATGCCGTCGTTGTCGCTAATGACCCGTCAGGCCCGTACTTCCTGGGTCTCCCTCTCTTCTTCTTCACCGCCGTACCGTCAGTAGCTAACGACGGTTGAACAACCGTAAGAGCGGCAACAAACTGATTAGTGTTCGGGGTCGAGTTTGGAATCGGGTTCGGCGTAGAACTTTCGGTCCTTGGAGCCACTATGTAGGTCTCCGGAACTTCATCTCCTTTCACAGTCACTCCTATGCTCATTCCCTCTGCTGCTTCCATTTACTCATAGATCACTCAAAACCCTCTAAAACCCTTAAATCCCTGAAACCTCACGAACCTGAAAGATCCAAACTTGTAACTCCAGGTGGTTATTTCAACACCAACAAGACAGGAAATTTTTCTAAAAATCACAGCTTTATGGAGGGGAAACTTGAACTGAATACTTTGCTTCAAAGAAAATGAAAAAAAAAAAGAATCTTTTTGGTTGAATCTTCAAAGATCAGGAAGTGAATAGTATAGAATAAAATAGTTGGCCTTCTAGGGTTCAGAAATCCGCCATTGCAGGTGATGCACAGAGCTTCAATGGCAACGGATGAATTTGACAAAAAAAATCACAAAAATTAAGAAAAATTAAAAGCTCAGAAAATGCAAAAACAATATTTCTGTGATGGTAAGAATTTCTTACAAGCGGAATGAATTTAGGGTTTTGCAAGAAAAGGAAGAGGAAATAAATAAAGTAGGAAAATACAAAAAAATAACATAGAAAAATTAAAGCATAGTTGATTTAATATTGTGAAATTAAACAAAATAATCAATATTTTAATTCCATTATTCAAAAGTATAAATTATGGTTAAGAAAATGGTTCACGTCCGTCTGGAAATTTAATAAATTGGATTTAAATATTAAATTCCAGATCAAGTAAATTTTAATATATTAAAAAGAAAATTACTTTTTATTTTAATTATTAAAATTTCCCCATTAATTATTTATAATTTAAACCATAAAAAATAGTTCTTCTAAAGCTGTAAAGCTAACTTGGAACCATCCCATTTTTCAACTACTGACATCTTCTTTGTCTCTTTAGCCAAAAATTAAAGTTGACTATTAAAAAAAAATTCAAGTAAAATGCCCTCTCATTTCAGAGAATTTACTGTCTGAGCCACTGTAGACAACATAGTAACCTTAAACCCAGAAAGGAAAAGGTTGAAGATGACCAAACCAGAAGCAACCTTAGCCAGTTAGTGTCTGTGTCAGAGCAAAATGGAATGGTCCAAGTGGTCAAAGTAACCTTTAAGATTCTTCCAAGTTCCAATTTAATAGAATGAAGTATAGGCTAAAAATGGTACAAAAGTTATCTTAATTTTGGTTTAATTGAGTTTTGAATCGAATTTTACAATGAGTTTAAATTCAAAAGTATGACTCAAATTTTGAATTATTATTATCATTTATAGAGATATTAAAATTTATAAGTAATGTTTGAAGAAAAATACATGATTTGTTAAGTAATTTTTTAAAAATATATGTTTTATGAATTATTAAATAAACAACAAGAGCAACAAGAACAACAACACTCAATAAAAATACGATAGAGTTTAAAAAGATCTAATAGTACGCAGCCTTATCCTTAATTAATAGAAAGGTTGTTTCCAAATGTTCCACACGAAGGAAAGAAAAAAAATAAAAAATAAAAAACAAGAACAATAATAATAATAATCTAATAAGAATTTCATTAAGATGCAGCGTATGAAGAGGTTCATAAATAAGCAGTCTCATCTCTAATTAGTAAAGAGATTATTTTTAATAGGTAAAATTTTTTTATTGAAAAAACAATGGATAATTATATAAACAAGAAGTTGTATAAATGAAAAGAATAAAATAAAAGATAAAAGATAAAAGTAAATAAATAAATAAGATATAAAAAAAATAAATAAATAAAACACATAAGTAATTGAAAAATATGAAATAAATAAGATAATTAAAGACGTAAATATTATAAAAAAATATATTTAAGCTAACTATTATATGTATTTAAGGATTTGCTTAATAAATAGTTAAAAATAAATCATAAATTTAAGAAAAAAAGGGTTATTTTAAACCAGAAATATAGATTACTTCAGCTTTTTGAGGATAAGATGACCTATAAAACTTGGTTAAGGTTTGATTTGGCAGGTTGGAAAAGGCCTATATGTAAAAACACCACGAGGGAAAGATACCAACTTCTCACCTAATATTCCACCAACCAAGGTACTTCAGTTTGCCTTGAATCTCATAAATTTGGTGGGAATCCCTATTTTCAGGAAAGAAAAACTAGTATAACAAAAACAACATTTAGCAGAAATCCTGCGAAACGGGAATTTGAAGAGGTTTAGTAATATACAATCTTATATCTATCTAATAGAGAGGTTACTTTCGATCAAGAAAAAAAACTATTATAATTAAAAGAAAATAGAATATTTAAAAAAATCATCCTTTTGTCTCTACAGTAATTAAATATGATTTTTTAAAATGAATATTTGATGCTAAAATTTTAAGTGTAAATTTCCTTAATATTAAGAATTTAAGGTCTTACTTAATAAAAGTGTTGATTAATTTTATAATTTATTTAAAAGATGTAATTTATAGGTTATATTTAAAATATTCAAAAAGTTCATCTCTTTTTTTAAAAAATACTAAAAGTAAAATCAATTTAATTAAAGATTTGAACATATTTTATTTGAACACATTATGATAATAATAAAAATAAAATTACTAATTAATCGTATCTAATTAAATTTAAGATCTAAATTATTGGATGGTTGGAATTTGTTCAGGTGCAGGAGGCACAGCACATCGGAAATAGCAAATCCGAGGCCCTCAGATCAGGTCTTATCAATTTGTTACCTCTCTAATTTTCATGGATAGTTGGGATTTGTTTAGGGACAGGGACACAGCAGAATGGGAAGAGCAGATCTGAGGCCTTCAGATCAGGTCTTGTCAGTTTGTTACCTCTCTAACTTTCTCTGTCATGTCAGAAATGAAACAACTAATATCTGTGAACTGCATTACCTTCTGTTTTCTAATCTTAAAGACACAAGTTGGCTGCAACTAGGAAATACCAATAGTAAAATAGCGTGAGTTTGATTAAAATTGACCTAAGAAAACAACTTAAACAACAAAGTCTGCGTTAGGTTCAACGTAGACTAGAAAGCCAATTGCAATTGACTTGTAATACACTCAGAAGACAAGTCCTCAAATTATGAATATCCAAAATAGAGGGCCAAAAGCAAAGATATCATTCAATAACAGATTCTGATTCAAGTTTCACCTAAAGATTAAGAATACTAAACTTGTATTAGTGACTTTATATGTGCTTTAGGGACAACATATCTGGCTCTTCTTTCTTCAAATGAATATTCAACCTCTTCAGGACGGTCTTGTTCTTCAACTGGATAAGCACCATAAGCTGGTTGGGCAGCTGGGGTGATAGTAGTCTGCATTGGAACTGAGACTGTTGAAGGTGTTGTGGGCAGAGGAATTGGTATGGTCTTTGGAGTCCTATTCTCTTCATATGCGGAAGAAATTGTCTTTGAAGGAGTTGTGAAGGAGAGATTATTTTGTGGAATTGCCTTATTTAAGTCACCATGTGCCATGGCTGCTGCTTCTTCCAACATATTGGATTTTGATGATGTTGTTGAAGATATAGGCGAGAAAGGTTTCCGTATCAATGGAGATTCCGGTTCACGAGCATTTGAAGTAGTGAAATAATGTTTTTCAACATTAAGACCAGCAATATCTGACCCTCTTCTGCCTGCAGTTGTAAGGGAAAAAGAGTTTGTATCAACAGAGGACTCTAAACACACTATAAAAACTGTGACCACTAGTCCATACTATTTAACACAACAACCACAGAAGCATTATTGGCATTTCAAGAAGAAAAACATAAGGTTTTCTGTTAATATATTTTTTGGTAAAAATGTTATCTAACATAGCCAACAGAAGAACTCAAAGAAATAGGACCTACTTCTTCAAAAATTAGTAAATATAGTGAAGAACCAGTTGATGTTCTTCCCAGACCCCGAGGGAGATTGGCAAGCTGTTATTGCTCAGTTTCAATTATATCCTCTTCAACAAAAGACAAAAATAAGAAGAAAAATGAAAGCAATTTAGCAAAAATCTCTTGATTCCAATTCCTCTGCATTGTGTAACTTCACAGATGGACTTACCACTTGATGTAATTGAAAAGGCATCATCCTGGCAGTAATTTAGAGGGTCATTCTGATGCATGCGCTCGCCTTTCTTTCCTTGGCGGGAAGATTTAGGAGTTTGAAGCATTGTTCCACCAACAGAGAGCCTTCTGTTACTTGCAGCTCCAGTTGAAAACCTTGGAGTTTTCTTCACACTTTGGGACTTTGAAGGGCTTGGTTTTGAACCATAAAGTGCTTCCTGCTCTGCTATGAGCTGTACCTGTAGTTTCTTCTGATCCTGTATTAAAAGAGGCAGAGGTAACAGGCTTCATTAGCATATGTTTCCTTTCTCTTTTTTTCCTTCTTTTTTCCACTTCTATCTTTGTGCTAAATAAAATTGCCTTGATTTACAAGGTTATTTATTTGCATACACAGTACAGGTTACTGCTTAAGAAATGCGATTAACTAAAATGAAAGTTCCATACTCGTTGCCTCCGCTTTTCTTCTTCTTTCTCCTGACGCAACACCGTGTAATCTTCAAGCATTGAAAGAAGCCGAACCTGAGCAATGTTTAGAAAAGCAAGTTAGCAGCCAGATTTGAAAAGAGCGTGGAAAAAAAAAAGACTATTGCACACACCAAAGGGGCGAAAAATTCAGGAGCTAAACCTCAAGAAAGGAAATTTGACTTACACCATCGTATAAGAACTCAATCCCTCTCTCATTTTCCCATGCAACAGTTTTTGAGCCCAAAGCCTCCACCATACCTGAGACATAGGAAATCGTTTTGTTAATTATTTATTAATCATTCAATCACACTGGTGGTTCCATGCAGAGAGAAAGCAATTTCCAGGATTCAAATAAACAACCAAAGTTATCCAAACTAACCGATGATGTAAAAAGATAGCATGTACCTGGAAGCTTATTAACTAAAGACCGGGCCTTCTCAGCACGTTTCAGGGTAAGATGAGCACCTTTTCCAGCATTATAGCGGTTATCATCCTGTGACACCACAAGATGATAAGCAGGAACAACGAATAATGTTTGTCCTCAAAAAGACAAAGCAATGAAGGAGACATTTTACCCTGTTATACTCTTCAAGCCAACATTCCTCCTCACAGGCAGCCAGCCATTTCTCAACCTTTTCAAGTATGTCTTTCCTGCTAAAAGCTTGTTCTTTAACATTTGCAATTTGAAGTTCTATTTGTTCAAGGACACTAGATGGGTCCATAGTCCCTGCAATGACATGAACATCAAGTAAATGATAAAAGATAAAATAGCATTAACGTGCTTCTAGCATTTTGCTTTGTTAAGACTGGTACCAGAATCTATGGCTTCAATACAGTATTCTATCCCGGTATCTGCTTCTGGAATCAAATGTGTCTTTCTACAGATCTCCTCAAGTTCTGATCTCTTTTTCAGAACAAGTTCTTTCATCTTGCTCGATTTCAACTCTTCCAACCGGGATACTTCTGCCTCAACCTACAAATTTTTCACTTGTAAGATCATACATCCAGACTTTTGCAAAGCTGAAGCCAGGAGACCACATAGAAAAATAAAAATAAGTAGGTCCAGCATGTGACTCACATATTTGATGAAGTCCAAAGAGAGAGTGTTTGGTTCAGTTACTTCAGGTTCTGATGCAGCTATGTTACAAGTAACATTCTGGAATATTTGCTGTTCTTCTATAGGAGTATCCATCAAGTTCCACAGTTCCAACATTGTTGTTGCAAGATCTTGAAGCTGTCATAAACAAGGACACCTTTAACAAGATACTTATGTTGTTTACCATACAAATGAACAAGGAGTTGAACTAAAATTACCTTCTGCATCCTATCTATTTTAATCTCCCGCAGTTTGCATATTGCAGTAGCCAAATGTTGAATTACATCATTACTTATGTTCCTAAATCCTTCCTGAACCCCATAAGTTGGATGAATTTCAGTTACAGTTTGCTTGAAATCCATACCAAGAACTGAGCAAAGTGAGTTCAAAGTATCCAGATGTTCCTGAATCTGCTTCAATCGATTGCTCTGAAAAATAGACACACAAGTCAGTCACTGAACATCATTTAGAAGCAAGAACTCAGCTCTGAAGATGGCAGTATAAAGAATAATCCAACCTTCTCGATTTGTAGTGCATGGAATTGTCTGTTTAACTCTTCAAGCCTTCTCAAGGATAGATCAGTTTCATCCACTTGCATATGAACAGCAGATCCATGAAGCTCATTGGACATCTTCTCTATTTCTCCTAAAACTTCAACAAACTGACTTTTTCGGTCTGATTTCCTCTTTCGCATCTCCTCCAGTTGTGGAAGAATTCTTTGATGCTCTTCCCTCAAGCTTCCAGCACTTTTATCAGACTGCTCCAGGAGCAAACTTATTATATTGGAATCAGCAAGGTCACAGTCATTTCAATTGTTAGATTTTTACTAGGTAACTTCACTTTCACATTTTTTTGCACATAAAGATTTTTGTGATTAGAAGCTCCATTAATTGGGTACAAGTCCAAATGTCTTCAAAGCAATTACTGTGTGAATTGCAGTTAACAAGTTCATCATCTGTCCTAAGCATATGTGATTTTTTGAGGTGAAAATTGACTTTTGTACTCTTAATTTCATGACAAAAAAATACAAAACTTTGTAGTATTGCATCAAATAGTAAACACGACAGTTGTAGAGGCAAACGGACAGTCCTTAGCTGTAGAAACCAAAAGAGTTTATTTCCATTTAAGCTAACCTGTCTAATATGTACGGGTCTTTCCCCCATAGCGGAGCATATTGCCGCAAGCTCTGCTTCAAAATCAGCAATTGCTTGTCTTAGCTGAGCTCTACTTTTGTTTGCCTGATCCACCTTTCTTCTATACACTTCTAGGCACTCTTGTTCAAGCTCAAGCAGCATTTTATCCCTATCAGTATCTGACTCCCCAACTTCATCCCATATTATCTGAAATTTAGTAGTATAGAAGGTGAAAAAATTTTGAGTTTGTGATTTCAGTTGCCAAAGGATATGTTATGTATGAGAACATAAATTATGAAATCAACTGCAAGGTCAATGAGGCCTACAAACCTGCAATTCACATAGAAGAGACCCACAAGCTGTTTCCACTTGCAGAAGTGAATCATTTTGGTGATTGGACATTTTAGCTGCCAAAGAAAACCTCTGTACACAATTCACAAGCAACAAAGCAAACAAGATAAGAATAGTGAAAAACAGAATCAAAATTCATTGACAAACACTTGGACTGGATGTTTAAAGAGGACGAAATTTTCATGAACTCCTTTCCTAAAATGCACCAATTCTTAAGAGACTAATAATTTATGGCATTATCATATATGTAAACCATGATGAGATCATAGTGGACAATGGAAGCCTTAAAGTACTTACTAAGTTTATCATGGGCAAAATTAGAACAAACTTAGCTACATTTACGATGTAAATCATGCCCAATTCTACACTAAAAGCGATTTCATCGATTTCATTTACCCCATTATGATCAATCAAATCACCGGTAAATAATAAAACAAGCAATCAATCTAAGCTCATCTAAATTATTAAGAATTCAACGCTAATCGTGACCTAAAAAATGAGCATTAACTGAAGGATATTGTAGGTTTTTCTCAGATGAAGTGATTAAACGGATACGGAACCTCAAAAAGCTTATCGATTTTTGTGAAATTTCCAAGCTTTTCCTACATTTTCTCGAGAAACAAACACAGAATTTGAATGATCAGTGAAGTGGTTCTGGTTGTGTGGGGACTAACCTGAAGAAAAAACCGAGAGAGAGAGAGAGAGAGAGGTGAACGGCTTCAGGCAGGTCTTTCAATTCCAAATGTTTGATATGTTTGTTTCTTGGCAAAGATGAGATTTTCCTGGGGAAAAAATGAATCTTTCCTGGAAAAAAAATGTATGGTCGAGTGTTTCTGGTCAAGACGAGAAAAAAGGTCTGATCTTTGATGCGAAATCTTGAAAAACAGAGAGAGAGAGAGGAGCCGTTTTGAAGACAAAAGGACCGTTAAAGAGCGTTTGTTAAGGATTTTTCTTGGAGTGGATTTGAATTTCAAATTACACCTCCTGATCTCCTGAAACCGAGTCTAACAAACTCAAGCTACGTCTGAAGATCAACGGTCGATGATCGGTAAGGTTAATAATTGAGTGTTTCTACCATGGATGGTGGCGATCGGATGATCATTAAATAGGGCGGGACCTACAAATAAGACAAAACGAACAAGTAAGGTATGCCGTATGGGCTAGAATCTCTAATTCGAATTGGTATTTAACAAGGCTTAAGCAATAGATTTAATTTGGAATTCAAATAATTATTATGTTCAAGCAAGCCTGGCTATCGATATAGCCCCGTGGTAGGAATATCTTATCAGATTTAGTACCGAATTAGATTTTGGTAATGTATTATATCACTATCGGTTAATTTTGGGTATCGTTTCAATAATTTTTTAAATTTATGAAATAGTTTTTGAATTTTTTTAAAAATTATAAAATAGTTCGTTGTCATATTGTACAGATGTACTGTATATTTTTAACCATATCTCTAAAAATCATAATAATAAATAATAATCACAATTTTAATTTAATTTATAAACTTAATTTGATAATTATTAATAAATATAATTAAATTTAAAATATATTTTTAAAATATATAAATTTCAAAAAAATGATTTAATAATTAAAAAGATATAAAATAAATATTAGTTTATAAATAATAATTTGTAAATTATTTATTTTAAAAATAAAATATTTTTATTAATTTTTATTAATAAATATTATATAAAATATTAAAATAAATTTAAATAAAAATAATTTATTTTAAAGTTTTATTTAATTTATAATTATTATTAGTAATAAAATATTTCTTTTTATTTTTAAAACAAAAATTCACACTTCATAATAATTATAAAAGATGAAGTAACTAAAATAACTAATAAAAAACTTTTAAAAAAGGAAAAGGAGAGGGATGGAAGGACAGTTTATTTTTTTTAATTTTGCAAAAAAATTCTCCTATTTTTTAAAATTTTCGATACTAACCGATGTTTAAATCCGATATAACTTACTTTTTATTTCACATCAATTTTGGTCTAATACGATACGTACCGACTTATCTACATTCTTGATCGAACCTCAAAGTCAACAAGTCAGATTAAATTTGATCTAGCCTTAATTTGAGCCTCAAGTTTGCCTTTTAAAAAAATTATATTTCAGGTTGAGCTTTGATTTGAGTTACCTATACTTACTATTTAATAACTAAAATAACGTTTTTTTAATTTAAAAACTTAGCCCGACTTATTGCTATATTAAATGTAAGTATGATTTCGTTTTAATTTGATCATGAAATTTAAATTTAAGCTCAATTCAAAATTTTAAAAATCATATTTTCATATTTAAATTCAACTCAATCATATTAATTCAAATTATATTTGTTGACTCTAAATTAAATCCAAAATACTAAACCTAAATTTAAACAATTAGTTTAATAAAATTCATAATTTAATTTAAGATAAAAATTTAAAAAGTCTCAAGATTTTTTAAGATAAAAATTTAAAAAGTCTCAAGATTTTTAAGAAATTTTATTTTTTTTAAAAAAATTAATTTAGTTACATCTTTTAAAAATCATATAATTTAGATTAAAAGATTATTTTTATTAATGTTATGTATCCATGTATCCAATAAATACCACACTAATTTTCATTTATCAATCATATTTAAATTATACAAACTTTTAAAAAATACTAATTTAAAATTATTATAAAAATTGAATGCTAAAATACAAAAATTTTAAAATATAAAACAATTATAAATTTGATATCTATTTGACTTAACTTCTTAATTAAGTTAAATAATTTGTTATAAATATGTAACAAATCAAGAAAGTGAGCCTTGCATGGTAAGGTCACATGTTCAAGTCACGAAAATAATCTATTTGTAAGATTAAAAAAAAAGTTACATAAATTATGACCCTCCGAGTATTCTGAATTACAACTTTGATATGGTCTTATTTAAGATTGTTTCAGTTGACCTGAACCTAAACTGAAATGATGAATGCAAAATTCAAACTTTTATTAATTTATATATATAATAGTAAATATTTTATCAAACAGCTCTGGGTTTCTCTACAAGTACATATTGATGTATATCTTAATGAAAAGCACGCATAAACATACAATAATTTATCTGCATGTTGAATCTGATCTAGATCTCAGCTTCCCTCCAAAGAATTTCAGACAAGGAACTGATCTATTTTCTTAAACTCTACAATAAATTAATTGTCCCTGAACATGTTACCTAGGAATGTGCAAAGGTTGCTCGTACAAGAAAACATTCAGCAACCTTATGAAAATGAGCTCTTGCTGTCACCAATTTCTCTCTGTATGATTTCAAGCACAAGTTCATTCCAGATATCAACTGGACCTGGCATGCACCAGTGCAAGCAATCCTGCGGTGGAGGTCGTCCATCGGGACCGCGTTTTGTTATCTTATTCGGATCAGGGCTTCTGTATGGACCGGGATGCCCGTCGTGGCGATAACTGAAGGCTTCAGTGATATCCATCAACTTCAGCTTTGATTTATTAGTTCTCTTCTGAATTGCACGATCATAACCTGTTACCTGCTTCTTGTGCATTATATCTGTAAAACCATTTTCCACTAATTCACCAGCTGCAAGAGGTTTCACCTTCCCGGTGCACGATCCACCCGTGTTCCAGGCGCCACCTTCGTAATGATCGGGCGAAAAGGAGCGAACAATGGTAAGCCCGGTGTAATTCGGATGCGTGACAAGAGATGTGAGAATTGTCTCAACAGATATCCCAAATGCTTCCACGTTGTTAACCTTCATTGGAGGAGAATTTTTCGGCCACCACAATTGTCCTCCCACAATTTCATTATTCAAAACGTAGACTGACTGCTTGGCGAACCAGTGTCCAGATGAAAGAACAATCACATCGAAACCTGGGATGAACTCCATAAAACCCTCATCTGGAGCATCTAAATGGAGTTTGGTAACACCCTCTGGAGCAAAGGTGAACTTCTCTGACGTTTGATGAACAAGCCAAGAGGACCATATCCGAACAATCATAGTGGATGTTGATCTAAAGTAATACCTCTGCATTTTTCGGTTACCTCGGTTTTTTGGAGCTTCCACCTGAAAACAAAACAAGCATTATTAGGAACACATCCAATCATAATGTCTACCCCGCACACGAATCAGTCCATTAACACATTTACTAGGAAGAAAGAGGAAACTAAGGCATCAGATTAGAGGGACATCTCAGAAAGGGATATCAGAAGTACAGGTCTTGCTTCGGTTAGTGCAGGTTCACTAATGACCAGCTCCGGGGGTACTTATCTTACAGAAGTAAAATATCAGTTGATTAGGTTGTAGTTATCCAAAAAGTGAACTGCCACAGCCTACGTTAGCAAAAGAAGTACTTATGAAACAGAACTGACAGAATATGCTTATCACTTGCCTGCCACAGAAGACATAACATTGATTCCATCTGATTTCGAGCTACAGAATCTCCAATGAAAGCTAGTGTCTTCCCCCTCATCAGCTCCAGAAATTTCTTGGCATCAAACCGTGGAAGATCACATTGAAACGGCTTCCATCGCCAATTCTCATATTCCTTATCAGGCCTCCCATTTCCTTGGCAGTTTTGCATCTGTGTTATGATGGGGCAGGTGTTGTTTGTATAAGTCGGTCCCAGTGGATCATAAAACCAACTTCCATGAAACAGATCACAGCCTACATGTCAAATGGGAAATCAGTCTGTAACGTTAAAAGATAAAAAGGCCGGGACAAAAAGAGAATTCAATAATATACCAAACTTTCTCACTAAGCTCTCTGATCTAGACGTTCTCCTGACAATAAATAAAACCAAACAGTTGATATATAAAGTTATAGACTACCAAAGTCCAAAACCTAGAAGTTCTAAAAAAAGCTTTCGTAAAGCTGGTGAAAAACACAATGCAAAGTCATCACAAAAAGAGAAGAAAAGTGTACTCCTCTGCAAAATTAGATACAGAAGGCAGCTTCATAGTATACTGTCCATATCTCTTTAAGATGCGTCCAGTACCTATATCTATAGTCAAATAAGCACAACAATGGACCCCCTTTTACCACTCACATTTTCTGAATATGCAAGGAGCCCTTCAAAGCCTGCAAATCTATTCAGCACATAAATATATAATGTCTTATGGATTCTGCCAATATTAACGTACTTAAATAATGCTAGATTGCAATTATTAACTCCTTTGATTGATAAACAAAATCTGTAAGGGAAAAGAAACGAAACGTGAACATCAGTTCTCTATTTATAGAACAGTTGGCAATTGCAGAAAAAAAACAGTAAATGCAATAAAATGTTTCAAGTCCCTTTTGTATATTTCAACGCATAGCAGCTAAATGCAGAGGAATCATTTCTCAAATCCCTACTAGAGAAAAGTAAATCACAGAAAGGACGTCAAAGAAAGAAAAACGATAATTAACAGTTCATTTGAACTGTTAGAAAAGAACCTGAATCATCTGCAGCGTTCTTGGATTCATTGCCGATCACGGGAGATATAGTTAGTTTAGTCTGAGAAGTAGTAGTCTGGTTACTGTCATCTAATCCTTTACCAACTCTACCGGAATTACTGAGTAAGGGATTCTCCAGATCAGTTGAAATAACTGAATTACTTCGAGCCTTCTCCTCTTTGTCATGTATAGTATCAGAAGTACCAACATTCAGCTTTAACTCAGATTGCAAATTCTTATCAGCAACATCTGCAATACTATTAGCACCATTGGAGCTTTCTGAGTTAAACCCAGACGGAGAATTAACAGTGGTCACTTCTGTATTAACATCTTGGCGGCGTTCACTGGAGCTAAGACCCCCCTGAGTTGCGGTCAAAACCACTTTATTGGAGTTATCAATGCCGTAGAAATAAGTATGAAACGTACTACCTATAGGGTATGAGACAAGAACCGAAGAAGCAAGAACTAAGAATAAAGCAAGCCCTCCCAAAGAGACGGCCATTGAAGAAAGCGACCGAGGGAAAGCAGCCATTGCAGCTGCACCTTTCGGAGAAGCCAGCGTCATGGCTTCTAATTCAATCTTCTACATAGAAGTATGAAACATGAAGAACCCAAACCTCAACAAAAACCAACTATGTCTTCCTTTCAACAGATTCCAAAACCAACCTTGAAAACGACCCAGAACCCAAAATTTAATCTTGAATCTAAAATTCAGAAGTCAGAACGTCAAATCCACACCACCAATCTGGGAAAGATTTTTTTTTAAAAAAAAAGGAAAAAGAAACATCATATTAATTAGTAAAAACAAATGCAGAAAAAAAAACTTTTCTGTTTCTGATATAGAAATATGAAAGATTCGGATCAAGAACCTGAATAAAACTAACGTTAATCCCTTCGCATTATGCACTTTCCCACGCGATAATCCACTATGAACGCAACTGAAACCGAAACTTCGCTGTTATCGCGAGATTTAACCAACATCCAGCCTTTGTCGCTCTAATCCTCCTTTACCATCCTGAGAGAGGGATTAACACAAAATTTAACAAACAAATCCAATTTAGTGTTACATGTAAGGAAAAAGACAAAATTTCGGACAAAGTCTTGAAAGATCATGAAATAAATCTGATTCCAGAAATCCAATTTCTTAGCGCAAAAAAAAAAAAAAAACGGAATCCAAACGTTTGGTTGTCGGTTCCCAATTCGTCGAAGGTGCAAATCGAAACAGAATTACCATAACCAGTCAACGATAAAATCCATTTAAGATCATTCATAAGGCGACGAAACTCTTTATAGTTTCGGAATTACGAAACGACGAAAGCATTCAAACCCGTTCCAGTGTTGAAACCACAAAGCTCTAATCTTTGGAAAGCAAAAGAAAAATCGTGAAATAGGATCCAAATCGGACCTGGGAAGTTGGGGACTTGGCGAAGGAGGATGATAAATTATGAGTGTCGTTCGCTTATCTCGCTCTGCAGGCGTTATCGACGAGAGTAAACAAATGTGTCAAAAGGTAAGATCTTTGGATCGGGTGAAGATGGATTTGACTATTATTGGTTGGAGATTTCGATGAGAGAATGAGAATTTGCGAGAGTTGCGCTAATTCTGACGAATTTCGAATCCGCGAGCAACTCTATTTCAAAAACAGAGACAACAGTCAATCATCACTTTCCCCATTATATTTCCTTTTCATACAGGGAGAGAGAGAGGTGCGGTGCCGCAATCGCTAAACTGCCCCTCTCATCTGATTCCTCTAAATCCTTTGGCGTTGGCGGTCTTAATTATTACATGCAGACAACCTTGTCCTTTTCTGACTTTTCCTCTGTTTATCTGATATTTTTCTATTTCTTTCTCATTATAATAACAAGTTAAAGTGTAGGTTTTTTTTATAACGAGTATTAAGTATACCAAATCTTTTTTCCCTAAAATATATATATATATATACCAAATCTTTTATAAATTATATATCTAAGATATATTATTTAATAAGTCTGTGATATAAAATGAAATAATAAATTAAATTAATATTTATAAATTATAATATTAATTTAATAAATACAACGACAACATCAGCAACATCACGTAGCGAGAGTTCCACTTAAATGCAACGTTACTCTTATATAATGAAAAGGTTGTTTCTGATAAACTCTCGTGTAGTGCAAATTGAAAAAAATACCAAATGCTTATAAATACTTATAACTAAACATATAGGACACGGTAAAAACAACACAATACAAGATAAAATACGTAAATAAATACATAAATTAGGATAAAAATAGACAAGTATAAGAATAGATCACATCAACCATATTAAAACATCACACCATCATCCTACTTAGGTAAAATAACTCGGAGATAAGTACTACTTAATCAAAATATTATGGTTGTCTATAAAACGAATGGCTCAAAATAAAAAGTTTAGAAAATTAATTTAATAAATACTAATTTTAATTTTTGTATTCAAAACAATGTATATTTTTAATTATTTACTTATTCTATTATTTTGTATATATATGCACATGCATTTATAATTTTACAATATTGTCATGACATATTGTATATGGGTATATCAGACATAATATCTCTATTAAATAGAGATAAGGTTACGTAATATTGAACCTCTCCAGACTTTGTTTTTTAACGAGATTTCAAATAGGTATTGATAATGATGATAATAATGATTATTTTAATAATTTAATTCAAAAGTTGACTAATTTAAATTTATTTATTAAATTTTGTATTTTAATTTTTGGTTGATAAAATTTTAATATATAAAAATATGATCATAACCTTTTTCTCCATTTTTAAAACATTTATAATTAATATTAATTTTGTTCTAAATGGTATAATTTGGTATGGGATTTTTTTTAAATAAAACAAAAAAGGAATTTAAAATAACATCTACTTTGGAACCAACTCGACCGCAATGCATTGATAAACAAGATTATCTCTTTCTTTAATTTTGGCTTTTCGAGAAAACAAGAAAAGGACATGTGAACCATCGAGAAGCGGGTAAAAACAGTTGGTCCACGTCAGCACCTAGTTAGCGGTTAAAAAAAATAAAATTACGTGTTTTGGTAAAACGGTAAATTAATTATTAAAAGGAACATGCTGCATCGAACGAGCTGTGGTCGTTTAAGTTCGCGAACTGCGTGACTGTTTTGTCTTTATAGAATTGTGCGACGTAGTTTTGCGCTTTCTAGCTAAGAAAACGTGGCACGCACATGGTGTGTGTACTGATCTGCTTGTCGGCTACTTTATGGCCGGGTCGGGCTGATTTTTCTGGGTTAAGTTATAAGCATTTGAGTTACGTAATAGAATATAAATAAATATAATATTAAAAAATTATTATTCGATATTGATAGAAAGATTTATAATATAATATAGTAAAATATTGTTTGAATTAAAGGTTTATAATGTATAAAAAATTATTTATTATTTTACATTTTATTGTAAATTTTTAAATCGAAGATTTTTTATTTTTACTGTTTAAGATAGAATAAGATGTAATATGAAACTACCATCTTCTATCTTATTTCATTCCACTTCATTCTATTGTAAACCTTCCTTATAAATGATGTTACATTCTATTATTAAACCCTCAAAAGTCTAAGTGTTCAAGCCTTACTCAACTTAAATTTTAAGCTCGATCTCAAGTCCGATCGGACTTTAATGGTCATAAACTTGATCAGTTTAAACTAAGTTCGCTTAAATATATCTTTAATTTTTTAAAAATAAAAAATGACGTTATTCGCTAATTTTTGAATTTCTGGCTTGGTTGGACTGGAAAACTTAATTGAGCTAAACTTGAAGCTCGAGGATCAATTGACTTAGAATCAAACCAAGCTGGGCAACTTTTGTTGCTCTTACTTGAATATTGCTTTAAAAAGTTTATGTGAACTCTTAACTTATTTTTCCTTTAAAAAAAATCATATTTTTTATTTTTAAGAAAAAGCTTTTTAATTTATAATTTAATAAAAAATAACGATGAAACATATACGATATGAACATCTTACATATACTAATAAAATATTATTTATATAATATCCCTACTCGCTTAAATTAATTAAATTTCATTATAATTGATAGTTTAATATAATTATAAGTAATTATTAGTTTATATAAAAATTAGTTAGTTTAATTTGAGTTTAAGAATTAGGTTGCTTCATTAGTCGATGTCACACATGTCATCTTACGTATCTAATATTAGTATATTAAACACGATTAGTAAGGACCCTATTAGCATATTGATATCAGTGATCATATTTGTCCTCCTATCTGTCATTATTTAGTTACTTGCCCATACATGTGGACATGATCGATGAAGTCACGCATTTCATCAAAGTATGGTATTATTTCCCCTCCCAAATAATACCAGGATTTCTTTCAAATCAAGAAAACCAAAGTCAAAAATATTTCAATCGATGGATAGCTCTAACCGTTCTAAAGTGACTAGAGAAGATCCAAACCATGTAGGCAACGAACGTCATACGGTTAAGAGAGTTTACATAAGAGATAGGGAAGAGGATTCGCCTCGTCCACATCCTAGAATTACTTATAGTGCAGCGGTCACTGGCTAACTAGTGGAGGATGTCGAACACGAGGAGGAGTTGGAGTGGCCAGAGGATGATTTAGCAGATTTTAAGGAGGGAGATATTACGATGGTGAATGGGGAAATTAGGAATGCTCTACAACTTTCTACTACATTTAGAAATCGATTGGACAAGCAATGGGAGAAAGTGGTGGCGGTGAAATTGCCTGGTCATCATATTGGGTTTAAAATGTTACAGAACAGTTTGAAACTTATGTGGAAGTTGACAGGCCAATGAAGATCATTGACTTGGATAATGATTATTTTCTGATCAATTTTATTGAAGAAGAGGATTATATGGACGCCCTAACTAAAGGGTCATGGATAATACTGGGGCATGCTCTATCTATTCAACCATGGCATCCTAATTTTTGTCCATCTCAAGGAAAAGTTTCGAGGGCGGTAACTTGGGTTCGGTTTCCAGAGTTACCTGTATCCTATTACCATCCATCAATTATAAGAGCTTTAGGGGATTTGATTGGTCGTACTGTAACATCACAGATCACCCGCTCATAGATATTGTCCGCTTTGGACCTTAGCCCAGCCAAGTTCTCACGGTTTTGCTTTTCCTGCAGCCTTCTCAGGAGGTCACTCATCCTAGAACTAATCTCACCCAAGCACATTTAACCTCAGAGTTCTGATGGGATCTGGTCCATTAGGTCATGGAAAACGCGTCTCTAAGGGAAAGGTATCCATACCCTTATAAGGCGTACTTTGTTCCCCTCTCCAACCGATGTGGGATCTCACACGTACGGTGAAGATAGATGAGACCACACAAAAATCTTAGAGGGGCAAATTTGCAAGGGTGGCAGTTAACGTAGATTTGACGGCGCCTTTAAGATTTATGGTGGAGTTAGATGGGGAGAATATTAAAGTGGCATACGAGGGTTTGCCCCAAATTTGTTTTTCATGTGGACGTGTTGGATATGGTTTTATTGAGTGCAGTTCTAAAGCACCAGTCAATCATGAATTACAATAAGGTGGTGGGGAAGCTCAAAATGATGATATGGTGGTTCAAGATGTTCCACCGCTGGTCACAACAACCAGAAAGAAGTTTATGGTCCTTGGATACAGGTGGGACAGCGAGGTTCAAGATACTTAATCTTATTTGACAACGAAATTGTAGGGGTGCTGAACGAGAGGTCTATGAATATAGTGGAGGGGCGTCACATATCATGTAACATCACGTTACCCATTTTGAGGCTAGAACAGTAAATATGAGAGATTATTAAGAAATTAGAAATTGCATTTCATGCTCATGCTTAATATGACATGCACATACGCGTGAATATTAAACTTTTGCACATTAAAATAATTGTACATGCATTCGTTGACATATTCCGGGTATAATTGTTTATAAATGTGATTATATTGATAATTGTGATTTTTATATGTTGAAAACTAATATGGAGAGTATATGTACTGATTTAGAATTTTTGGTGAAATTTAGGAAATTCTTGAATTTTTGGGTATTTTTGGATTAGGAAAAATGCCAAATGGCAAGACAAATAATAAATGGTAGTAGAATTTACTATCAAATGGTAATGAAAATTTTGATAAATGACTTTTGGAATTATTGACAAGTGTCAATTAAAATTAGGAGGCAATTGGAGTAAAAATTTCATTTGATTGGACAAGTTAAAGGAAGGAACCTAGTTTAAAGCTATAAGAATAGGGCGTGGCAAGTGACAAGTGTCACTTGCCAAGCCATGTCTTAAAATCACTATTCTTTTAATTGAAAGACCACCCTTGTCTTATTTCTCACGATTCTCTTATGCTTTATTCATCTTCTTCATGACTTGCTTTCTTCTTCTCCTTCATTTTCATTTTCTCCATTCATTCTCACCTCCACCAACGTTGAACCAACTCTCTCATCTTTCAATTACTACTTCCTTCATGTTATCTTCTTCATTGCCACAAGAAAACCTAAACCTTCCAATCTCTATGATGATGTATGTGGGATGCATGAAAAATCAGGGATTCTTGGTGTTCTTGAAAAGTTTGAAGAATTGGAAGCTAAATCAAGTAAGTAGCTTGTAAATCTTCATGGGGTAGAGTTTAATGAAGCTTTTATGATGATAGTTAGAGGTTAAATGGCATAAAATGGTGTTTTATCTATGATGAACGTGGGTGATGAATAATTGACGTAAATGTCTTGCTTTTGTATATGTATGATGAGTAATAATTCATAAATTGTTTTAGAGATGTTTTAGAGGTAGAATGATCATCATAATGGTGTTAGGATGAGTGCAGAAAATTGATAATGAATGGTATATGCACATGTTCTATTTTTTAGTTAATGATCAAATTTGTGAATGATATTGAGTTGAAATGGAGTTGAAAATGAAGAGAGAATGAAGTAGAAAAAGTAAATTTTGTACAAGTTATGTTAGGTGTAAAATCTGGAAAATTGGTAGATGAGTGCTGGAAAATGTAGCAGTAACCTGTTCACTGGTTATGCCTCTGTGTTTTTGCCATAACTTGTTCTATAGTTATTCGAATAAGATTATTTTTGATTTGGATTAAACTAGAGACATAAGGATACATTTTTCATGAAGACATCAAATTTACACTATGTCCTTAAGAGTCTCAAAATTAGACATGAAATTGAGAACTGAGTGTATCAAATTGGTAGATGAATGTATATGTTTGTGTTCTGCTTTGAGAGCATGAAAATATGTTATATTTTGAGTGTTTATGATCAAGTATGGAATATGAATTGTGTATGGATGATGTTGAGCTGAAATTAAGGTATACTTGAAGAAGTTATCAACTTGAAATGATAGAATTTTGGCAATGTAATGTGTTGGAGTATGTTATATGGAGTGTTTTTACTGAACATGCATTTATATTTGGGCCATACCTTGATCTGTGAATATTTAATTAGATGGATTTTGATCTAGATGAAACTAGAGACATACGGTTACAATTTTTAAGAAGAAATTGAATTTGAATTCTATCATTAAGGGTCTTGAAATTTAGATTGAAGTTCAGTTTTGGCTTAGGTTGTAGTATTACTCGTGACAGAAATCATGTCCTATTGTTATCGAATACACTGTATTGATATAAGCCGAATCAAACAAAGTTGTCTTCATAGAAGTTATAGTTTATTCTCTTGGCTTTCAATTGGTATAAAGTTTGTAATTTTGGGATATTGAAATTGAGAGATATGAGTTGTACATCTTTGAGTGTATGATCATGCACTAGCCAAAATTTTGAACATGCTCAGTCCAAAGTATTTTGAGTATAACTTTAAGAATACTAAACCAAATTGTATGATCTTGGTGTCATTAAAAACTTAAGACATAGGAGAACAATTTTCTAGAAAGAAGCATGGCCAAATTACTCCATTTTCCTGATCAGACTAATCATGAAAAGTTGACTCAAAAGTTTATTTTTGGAAAAATCTGAAATGATCAATTGGGTTATGAAATTAGACTCAAAGTGATTGATGCACTCATATTTTCTTATCTTTTTATACTTTTTACACTTAGTTTTTATTCCCATTTGATGTATAAATCACGTGGCTTACATTGATTTTATCATTTCAGGTGTTTTAGGTGTCAAGTGAAGAAAAACATGCTAAGGAGGAAGATTTAGGACTTTTAGATGTCATTTTCAAAGTGAGGAGGTAAAAATACCCTAAGGTGACCAA